>PJEM01016075.1:0-27297 GCA_004023845.1 Helogale parvula | reverse complement strand
TTGCACTTTTCTATCCTATGCACACAGAATATTACATATTTTCCTCTATAAAATCACAGGAGACTTAATGGTTTACATTAGTGGAACATGGCTTTGTATGGCAATGGTTTATCTCTCACATATATTTGCAAAATGTGTGTGCCTGGACTTTAATATTACATCAAAGTGACAAAGAGTTCTAACTTTGGAGCCAGCATACTTGGTTTCAAATGCTGCTGTCACTGCTCACATGGTGGTAGTGGATGAGTGATTTAAGTTCTCTATGTTTCAGTTTCCTCATATTGAGAAGTTGATAATTAGACTCTCCTTCCTTATAAGGTAGTGGTGGGGATTAAACGGGTCAATATATGTGAAGTGTTTAAAATAGTCTAACTCCTATTAAGTGCACCAGAAGTGTTTGGTATTTTTATTAGGGAGAGCATGTGAGAACCATTGTGAAATTGGAAGCCAGTATATAAAGCCAAATGTACACAGAGTTCGTTTGTAAAAGGCAAGTGAGATAAATTTGGCTCAGTGTAGAAGCCAAACACTGCTAGAGTTTCGAGGGAACAAGGGAGATACAAACTTAAGACTTTTAAATGAATGTCTGTGGCTCCTGCTAGACTCAGATGAGTCAATATGCAGTAGAGAACACGGGCCACCGCATTACAGTGTGATTAGTTATTAGGAAACAAGAATTCCTCCCTGACACAGGGATTGTAATGGAAAGCCAAGGAAAGTTGTTAATGGAAGGTTTTTGAAATAAACAAAATTGTGAGAGATCACTTTAATGTTCAGTATAAAATGGTTGAGTGATATTTGGATTATTTTACATTTTTAAAGTTTTTATTTAATTCCAGTTAAAATATAGTGTAATATTAGTTTCGGGTGTAGAATCTAGTGATACAACACCGGTTGCTCAACCCCATCACCCATTTAAACCATCCACCACCCACCTTCCCTCTGGTAACCCTCCGTCTGTTCTCTATAGTTAAGAGTCTGTTTCTTGGTTTGCCTCTCTCTTTTCTCTCCCTTCGCTTGTTGGTTGTGTTTCTTAAATTCCACATATATTTGAAATCACATGGTATTTGTCTTTCTCTGACTGACTTACTCCCCTTCATATAATTCTCTCTAGCTTCATCCATGTTACTGCAAGTGGCAAGTTTTCATTCCTTTTATGGGTAATACTCAACCATATTAAAAATACATTTCTTCCCTCATATCTAGGGTAAGGGTAAAGTTGAGGGCTAGGGTTCGGGAAAGTGATCGTGTTAGCACCAGAGTGATAGTATGTGCCTGGTATCCTGTAATTCAAATATTTCTCTAGAGGGGTAGGTTTAGGTTAGGATTTGAATTATGGGTTAGGAATTATGGGTTTGGGTTAGGGTTAGGGCTTGGTTTAGGGTTTAGTTAAGTCATGTGCCTGGCAAGCTGCAGTTCAGAGACCTCTCCAGAGAATGAAACGCCAGAGTTCCTTTGGAGTGAGAATAGACATGGCAGCCATCTACTTAGCTGCGGGAAGGAGTGGGATTTAAGGCTCTAAACACTCTTACATAGATTTTATACACTTTTGTAGGCATAACCTTGGAACTGAATCTAAAAGACAATCAGAAAGGCGTAAATGGTGTAGGTCGACTCTCAAAGAGTGCCAGATTAATAAGGAAAAGTTGAGTTGTAATGTCTTCCAGCTTTTCTGTTTCATGGCTGCTGAGTCTACCCTGCTTCTAACCACTTGTCTCGTAAATTTGGGCTCTACCACCATGGAGAGCATGGGAAAATCAGGTGAATCAGCAGAGCCCATTCCTTTCGTTGACAATACAATTGAAAGCAATACTTTTCTGTTGGTAGGTTCTGTGGCATCCCAGCACAAGGGCAACATCCTATTGTAGGCATTATTTCTGTGAAGAATAATTTCTTGTGAATATTACACTGTTATAAACTGGACTGTTCCTTGAAAGGTATTAATTGCAATTCGGGGATTTATCTTCCCCATGGTTCCAGACGAGAAAAGAAAGTCACGTTATTTTTTTTATAGTTAAAAATTGTTTAATGTTATTTATTGTTGATGGGGGGAAAGGCAGAGAGATGGGGCTTAAACCCACGAGCTGTGAGATCATGACCAGAGCTGAAGTCAGACACTTACCCAATTGAGCCACCCAAGCACCCCTCAAGTTTTTTTTATAATAGTTTATTGTCAAATTAGTTTCCATATAACACCCAGTGCTTCTCCCCACAAGTGGCCCCCACCATGACCATCCCCCCTCCCCCCCCTCTCTCCCCTTTCAGTCCATGGTTCATCTCCAGTATTGAGTAGTCTCCCTTGATGTGTGTCCCTCACTCTTCCCCGCTCTCTTTCCCCTTTCCTCTCCCCATGGTCCCCTGCCAGGTCTCTCCTGTTAGACCTATGAATGCAAACATATGGTATCTGTCCTTCTCTGCCTGACTTATTTCGCTTAGCATGACACCCTCGAGGTCCTGATGTTTCCTGAAGGGCGCTATTTGCTCTGGGATAAGGGTTCCATCCCCTGATGCTTTAATGCCCTAAAGAATTCCTGCATTCTGCTCAAAGCACATCTTCCGGACTAGCCCAGGCTTTCTTTTCTGTGACGATGGTAACCACAGTTTGTTTTAGACTCTGCTTTCCATGGTTAGGTTTTGAACATCAGCACGGTTGGCACAGGAAGGCAGTTAGGTCGATGTTCTCAGGCTGCATGTCAGCCAGAGAGCCTGATTGGTTTGTAAATGGTAAAAACATTGACCACAAAGAGAACAGCGGGGAGAGTGGACAAATACAGGAAGGTCAGTATGGAAAAGCTGTGAGAGCCCTGAGCAAGAGGTAGGCTTAGTTCAAAGGAACAGATATGACAGAATTAGGAGAATGTCTCTTAGTAACACTGGGATGAGAAGAAAGTGCTTAGCCATCCATTTCCCCCCATAAATGTCTGACATCAAAGAATAGAGAGATATTTTATTACACAATTCTAAAGCAACCTTTGGTAGGGTCTTCATTCCCTCTTTTCCACTACGAAGAAAACCAACCCATAAATCTCCAAATTTCTCTTTTTATGAATTCTGGTAGTTTGGTCATTCCTTTTCACTTCTGGGAGAATGCTGAATAATGGCTGGTATAGCAGTTAAAGAAACATCACACAACTGCTGCTTTCTATTAATTAATGTAGAAAGGAATTCAGGCAGCTTTGTAAGGCGAGAAAATTGTGTACATCTCAGGGAAAATACCCACAGCATTTGCACTGAAATATTTTGTGGAGTATTACCTCTCATTTTAGGGAAATAAAAAAGAAATCCTTTGGAAATTTGCCCCCATCACTCATTGGGTTAATCACACTTACATTGCAAATATAGTAAGGGGTGTATAGATATACTTGTGAATTAATCTTAATAGTCCTGGGCCACAGTCAGTCTTCCTGTCTCTCCAACTGTACCTTGGCCAATTAGACATCCCTTACCTCTTTTTCAAATGCTAAGATTACAATATTTGAGCCAGTAAAAGTTTTCGAAAAGACTGCATGTGGGTCTGTTCTGGTTGAATTTGTCTTTAGTGTCTTCTGTCAGAGAGTGAGGAGAGACGTGGCTGGGCAAAGATGTTTGGGAATATATAACTGTGGGTTACTATGTCTTTTAGCAACAACTATATAGTAAAGTGTTAATTTTTCTCCAAAAGCTTGGTAACACACAAGAGAAAATAAGCAACTGAAAACCAAACTATTAATGCACATTGGAGTTGTTTAACTTTAGTTTCACAAAAGAACAACCACAAGATAAACTTATAATTGAATTTTATGCAATATTCACATATCTTTGCCATTAAAAATCAATGAATTTTTTATTTAGAGACTTGATTTGAAATTATAGAAAACCTAAAAATGTGGAATAATTATAAATTATGACTCAAAGTTCAAATGTCTTAGCTGCTGTCCGAAAGCATGTGAATCTTTGTGGAAACTCTCTTTCCATGCTGTTGTCCAGGCCTCCCAGCCTGGGATTCACACACATTCAGTCCCAACACCAATGGTTCCTGTCCACTTTCCTGATTGAAGCATCTTCCTTTTCCTCTTGCTCCCGCTGTAATTTCTTTCAATTCTGTAATTCCAGTTGGGTTTTTCAAAATTGGTTCTAATTTATGACTGGAAGTATTCCATCACCGAATCCCTCAGGCTATTTCACTTCTCAATTAGGATTAAGACCTTCACTGTAGCTTATAGTATGAGCACTCATTTCTGGGTACATGTGTGGACATGTGTGCCATTGTTTATAATTCTAGTTGTATGCTATTTCTTTTTTGTCTAAAAATAAGTTGTTAGCATACATGATGAATAAGAATATTTTGTTCTTCCCATAATCATAATGCAATTGAAACTTATCTTTTTCACCCAATATGAACAATTTAAAGTTGCTACTGAGTTGTTTTTCATCTCATGGTAAGCTCTCATTTATATGTAACATTATTAAAACTAGAGATATTCCTTTCTGTGTAAACACAAAATTGGAAATAATCTGAAAATACATTAAAGTGGAATAAATGGAAAACTCTTTTGTTTCTAGTTAAAAAAAGATTATTTTCCATGAAAATTGTCTTCGTGGCTATGTAACTTAACCTTTAATTTTTATTTATTCAATACTAACTTAGGGACTTATTTTAAAAAGTTCATTCACTTGAGAGGTTATTGATTGTAACCACAACAGAAAAAATATCTGAATGAAACATAAAATAAAACTATCCGAATAAAACATAAAAATAGAACTATAAAAATGTTACTGTATTAGAAATGGCATAGGTTTTCCCAAGGTATTTGATGATGAGTGGGCAGGCTTTGAGTTTATGATTCTTTCTCCAGGTACTGGAAAAAAATAATGATGGGGGAAAAATGCAAGTTCTGAAGGCTACTTTGTTCTCCTGGGTTTTTCTAATTGGCCACATCTGGAAGTAGTTCTCTTTGTGCTTATCTTGATGTTCTACTTGGTGACATTGTTAGGCAACGTCTTTATCATCGTCTTGTCATACCTGGATGCCCATCTCCACACTCCCATGTACTTCTTCCTCTCCAACCTCTCTTTTCTGGATCTCTGCTACACCACCAGCTCCATCCCTCAGTTGCTGGTCAACCTCTGGGGCCCAGAAAAGACCATCTCTTATGCTGGTTGCATGACTCAACTTTACTTTGCCCTGGCCCTGGGAACCACAGAGTGTGTTCTCCTGGTGGTCATGTCCTACGACCGTTATGCAGCTGTCTGTAGACCCCTGCATTACACCGTGCTCATGAACCCTCGTTTCTGCCACCTGTTGGCTGTGGCTTCCTGGGTCAGTGGCTTTACCAACTCAGCACTTCATTCCTCTTTTACCTTCTGGGTCCCCCTGTGTGGACATCGCCAAGTGGACCATTTCTTCTGTGAAGTTCCAGCACTGCTGCGATTATCATGTGTTGATACCCGTGCTAATAAGCTGACTCTCCTTGTCACGAGCTCCATTTTTGTCTTCATCCCACTCATCCTGATTCTCAGCTCCTATGGTGCCATTGCCCGGGCTGTGCTGCGGATGCAGTCATCAAGTGGATTTCAGAAAGTCTTTGGGACATGCGGAGCCCATCTTTTGGTTGTGTCCCTCTTTTTCATTCCAGCCTTGTACGTATATCTGCAGCCACCATCAGGAAGTTCTCAAGATAAAGGCAAGTTCACTGCCCTCTTTTATACTGTTGTCACACCTAGCCTCAACCCTCTAATCTACACTCTCAGAAACAAAGATGTAAGAGGGGCAGTAAGGAGACTAGTGGGACGGGAGAGACCCATGCACTCATGACCTTCACAGGACAGCATGGCGCCTCTTCAGCAAGAACTTGTCTGCATCCATCCATTGACCACTCTCCCGTTTACTCACTCTCTCAGCACCAGTGGAGTGCTTACATCTTTCCAAGATGTAAGAGGAGCAGTAAGGAAACAAGTGGGGATGGGTGGAAGATATGACAGGGAGATAATTTTTTTCCTGCAACTTTGGTTTAGAGTCAGATCCATCTTGGAGGGTGGTTTCCCTGTCTCTTTGATATTCATTTTAGTCTACAACCAAGCAAGCATAGAAGAAAATTCAGCCGTAAATTTGGATTGTTTTTATTGGCTAATTGTAAAATATTATCTGGAGATAACCTTTTTGATTTTTAATATTAATAATTCCATATTTGGTGTCCATTGAAATTAGGGACTTTTTTAAAATTTTAGTTATTCATTTTTGAAAGATACAGAAAGCACTAGTGGGGGAAGAGGAGAGAGAGGGAGAAAGAGATTTCGTAGCAGGATCCACAGAACCCAGAGCCTAATGGGCTAGAACTCATGAAACTGTGAGATCATAACCTGAGCTGAAATCAGGAGTTGGATGCTTAACCAACTGAGCCACCCAGTTACTCCCAGGGACTGGGTTTTAAAAATAATATGCCAGGGGTGCCTGGGTGGTTCAAGTCGATTAAATGTTGGACTCTTGACTTTGGCTCAGTTTATGATCTCATGGTTTGTGAATTCAAGCCCTGCATCTGGGTCTGTTATAATACTGTGGAGCCAGCATGGGATTCTGTTTCTCTTTCTATCCCCCACTGGCTCTATCTCTCCCTCTCTCTCTCTCAAAATACATAAATAAAAACTTTAAAAACACATAAAACATAAAAATAATATGCAAATTATGAACGAAGCATTAATATTTACAAAAAGATGAGGGCACTATAACAAAGACATAGATGACTGGCAATTTTGGTCATTGACAGGCATTCAATTTAGGTAAATGGTAAAGAGATACATGACAATTACTTGGTTGAAGCATTCTTTTCTCAAGGTACTACATTATATGAGTGTTTTATTCTATGGGTGTATATGGTTGTCACATTGGAAGGTGTAAATAATATCTGTTCAAAATGGTTCATTTGTTCATCCATCCAATTACTCATCTACTCATTCATTTATTCATTTACTTCCATAGCTGAATATATTCTAGATTTCAGATTTTTTTGCTAAAATAGATGAACAAAACACTTTTTACTTGAACTCATTTTCTGCTGGGAGAAATAAAAATGCAAGATAAAAAATGAGTTATCTTTATATGACTTAATTTGTCACTGGACACAGTGCTAATAAATTAGTGTGGCTTTTTAAACTTAAAACAAGGGGCTCCTGAGTGTCTCAGTTGATTAAGTATCCAATTTTGGCACAGGTCATGAACTCACAGTTCATGAGTTTGAGGCCGAAGTTGGGCTCTCTGCTTTCAGTGCAGAGCCCACTTTGGATCCTCTGTCTCCCTCTTTCTCTGCCTCTCCCTCACTCTCTCTATCAAAAATATGAAAATGATAAATAAAATTTAAAACAAAACAAAGGGTTTGGCCAAAGGGTTTGGCCTCTTGAAAAATAACTATCTATTCATAATTCCTGTAGTAAGATGATATTATTCAATAAAGCCAAACAAAGAATTTATGTTTAATTTTTTTTGATTGGGCTTTGTTAATGACATATTGAAGGTCGTTAAAGTTTTAATGACATTAAAACTTTTCTTTTTAAATGTCATTATACTTTGCTGACTAGAATTAGTTTTTAATGTTAAAAGTAAAATTAGTCCATATCCCTTATTTATCATGGGAGGGAAAGACTCAAGTAATACAGCAAAGGTAGGCTTCTCTTCCTTTTCTACTTTTAAAGACACTTAGAAATGTATACATGTAGTTGGAATAACTTTTACAATTGATGGCTTGTAGACTGCCATCTAATGAGAATTCATAACTGGAACAGTTAGGTGAAGTCATATTATAATACATAATATCTAATGCAGATGAAAAAGTAATATGGCTCTGAAAAAGTAATATGACTCATCCAAAGGATATCTTAATGAATTATTGATAAAAAGCATTGATTAGTACGTGTGAATTTTGTTTTTAAACGTTAATATGAATATTAATGTTACAAAAATTAACATATTTTCAATTAATTAATAATATTAGTATATGGTATTTTTCTTGTATTGAGTTGATTGATGTATTGCACATATCACTCTCCCCATCATCACTTGAAATAAATTTACTTTCCATATTCTGTTTCAGTTTGAAAAACATGTTTAGTTGAAGCAAGTCAGCTTATATACAGGGACAGTGGTCTAGGGATAATTTATTTTAAAGTGGTTTCTTAGACACTCATCAGTCAGAAAAAGACAAATATCATAGGATTTCACTCATATGTGGAATTTAAGAAACAAAAAAGATTACCATAGGGGAATGGAAGGAAAATAGATAAAAACAGAGAGGGAGGCAAACTCTTAAATACAGGTAACAAACTGAGGGTTGCTGGAGGAAGGTGAGTGGGGTGATGGGCATTAAGGAGGGCACTTGTTGGGATGAGCACTGGGTGTTCTATGTAGAGGATGAATCACTAAATTCTATTCCTGAGATTATTATTACACTAAATATTACCTAGCTTGGATCTAAATAAATAAATTTTTAAAAAGGAAAAAAGAAACTCATTACTTTTATAGCTATAATCCAGATATTAAAGTTGTAGCTTATCACCTCTTTTAAGATCTAGATGTAATAGATCAGACGCTTAACCAACTGAGCCACCCAGGCGCCTCTGTGTTTAATTAAAGTATAATTAACATGCAATGTTATATTAGCTTCATGTGTAGAACATAATGATTCAACAATTCTATACGTTATTCAATGCTTATTAAGATAGGTGTAGTCATCATCTGTCGCCAAACAATGTATTACAATCTTATGGACCATCTTTCTCCTGCTCTACTTTTTATATCCATGATTTATTTATTTTATAACTGGAAATTTGTACCTCTTAATCTCCTCTTATCTATTTCATCCGTTCCTCACCTACCTCTCCCCTGACAACCACCAGTTTGTCCTCTGTATTTAAGAGTGTTTTTGTTTGTCTCTTTCTTTCTCAGGTTGTTCATTTGTTTTGCCTCTTAGAATCTACATATGAATGAAATTACATGGTATTTGTCCTTCTCTGCCTGACTTATTTCAGTTAGCATAAAACTCTCTAGGTCCATCCATGTTATTATAAATGGCAGTTTCAATTTTTAATGGTAATTTTTTTCATTGCTGACAAGATTGCATTGTGACATATCTGTATATCTATAATCTATATAATCTATTATCTATCTATATCTATCTATACCAACCACATCTTTATCCATGCATCAATTGATGGACACTTTGGTTGCGTTATTACTTTCGCTTCTCTAAATAATAGCACAGCTAGGGATTTATTCAAGGGATACAGAAGTGCTGATGCATATTGGCACATGTACCCTAATGTTCATAGCAGTTTCAACAATAGCCAAATCATGAAAAGAGGCTAAATATCCATCAACCGATGAGTGGATCAAGAAGATGTGGTTTATCTATACAACAGAATACTACATGGCAATGAGAATGAAATTTGGCCATTCATGGCAAGGTGGATGGAACTCGAGAGTGTCATGCTAAGCAGAATAAGTCAGGCAGATAAGGACAGATACCATATGTTTTCACTCCTAGGACTAACAGGAGAAACCTAACAGAGGACCATGGGGGAGGGGAAAAGGGGAAAAGCGTTAGTGAGAGAGAAGGAAGCAAATCATGAGAGACTCTTGAATACTGAAAAAAAAAAAAAACCCTGAGGGCTGAAGGAGGAGGGGGGAAGGGGAAGCGGGTTGGTGGACATGGAGGAGGGCAACTGTGGTGAAGAGCACTGGGTGTTATGGAAACCAACATGACAATAAACTGTAATAAAAAATAATGCTGTAATACTCACAGGGGTGCATATGAGTCTTTTTAAATTGGCGTTTGCATTTTCTTTGGTTGAATACCCAGTAGTGGAATTACTGGATCATGTGGCAAGTCTGTTTTTTGAAGTAATTCCAGAGTGTTTTCTACAGTGGCTGCACCAGGTTGCATTCTCACCTGTGGTGGACAAGGGTTCCTTTTTTATTGTGTTTTTATTTGCATTTTCTTGAGGACTAGAGATGTTCACTATCCTTTCTTGTACTTGATATATCTTATTTTGTGAAGTTTTAGGTAAAATGTTACCCTTTTTATTGGATCATTCATCTTCTTTATTGAGTTTTTAAATGTTATATATACATTCTTGACTCAAGTCCTTTGTCAGAGAGATGCTTTGTAAATATATTCTTCTAAGTATGGGATGACTTTTATTTTGTACTTGTGGCTTTTAAAACATAAATTTTAACATTAGTTGCATAAAATGCATTGTTGCTGTAAAGAAGTCTGTTGGCATTTTGATCTGAATTGCATTGAATTTATAGACCAATTTGGGAAGAATTGACATCTTGACAATATTAGGTCTTCTGATCCACCATGAACAAGGCTTATATTTCCAATTATTTATATCCTAATTTCTCTCAGAATCATTTAAAGATTGTATTGTACAGATTTTGTACAGATTTTGCAAAATTCATCCCATGTTTTTGGATGCTATTATATCCAAATATCATTGAGAATGAAATGGAATTAAAATTGAGTTTCTAATTTGTTTAATCTTTTTATTTTTATGTTTTCTTTCACATTTTTATTTAAATAAATTAAATTAAATATAAATCGTATATATACAATACATATATACAATAAATACATATATACAATATACAGATTGTATAAATATAAACATGTATAAAACACATATTGTCTATGTATACACAATACATTATACATATGCATGTATATGTATATATATGTATACACACACACACACACACACACACACAAACCACTTCCTTATCCATTCATCACTCAGTGTACATTTGGGCTCTTTTAAAAATTTGACTATTGTTGATATATTACTATAAATATTGGGGTGCGTGGGGCCCTTCAAATCTATATTTCCATATCCTTTGGATAAATACTTAGTTTTGGAAAGCCTGGGTCAAAAGGTATTTCTATCTTTAACTTTTTCAGGAATTCTATACTGTATTCCAGAATGGCTGCATCAGTTTGCATTACCACCAGCAGTGTCAGCGGGTTCCCCTTTTCTCCACATCCTTGCCAACATCTGTTGTTTCCTGAGTTGTTAATTTTAGTCATTCTGACAGTTGTTAGGTGCTGTCTTATTGTGGATTTGATTTGTGTGCCCTGATGATGAATGATGCTGAGAATTTTTTCATGTGTCTTTTAGTCATCTGGATGTCTTCTTGGGAAAATTGTCCATTCATGTCTTCTGTCTATTTCTTAACTAGTTTGTTTATTTTGGGTGTTGAGTTTGATGTTCTTTATATTTTAGATACTAACCCTTTATCCGATATGTCATTTGCAAATATCTTCTCCCATTACTTTCTTTGCCTTTTAGTTTTGTTGATTGTTTCATTTACTGTGAAGAAGCTTTTTATGTTAATAAGCTCCCAATAGTTCATTTTTTGCTTTTGTTTTCCTTGCCTGTGGCCCATGTCTAATAAGATGTTTCTGTGGCCAGGGTCAAAGATGTTGCTGCCTGAGTTCTCCTCTAAAATGTTGATGGCTTCCAGTCTCACATTTAAGTCTTTCTTACACTTTGAATTTATTTTTGTATGTAGTGTAAGAAAGTGGTTGAGGTTCATTCTTCTGCTGATTGCTGTCCAGATCTATCAGCACCATTTTTTTTTGAAGGGACTATCTTTTTTCCACTGAGTATTTTTTCCTGCTTTGCCAAAGATTAGTTGAACATGTTGTCAGGATCCACTTCTTGGTTCTCAATTCTGTTCCATTGATCGATGTATCATTTTTTGTGCCAGTACCATACTGTCTTAATGTCTACAGCTTTATAATATAGCTTGAAGTCTGAATTGTGATACCTCCTACTTTGCTTTGCTTTTTCAACATTACTTGAGCTATTCAGGGTCTTTTATGGTTCCATACACATTTTAAATTAGTTTGTTCTCACTCTCTGAAGAATGTTGGTGTTATTTTGATAAGGATTGCATTGAATGTATAGATTGCTTTGGGTAGTATAGACATTTAATATGTATGTGATCTCTTTGGTTATGCTTATTCCCAGTTATTTTATGACTTTTGGTGAAATTCTAAATGTGATTGATTTCTGGATTTCTCTTTCTGCTGCTTCATTATTGGTATACAAAAATGAAACAGATTTCTGTGTATTGATTTTATATCTTTTGATTTTTCTCAATTCATGTATCACTTCCAGTAGGTTGTGTTTTGTTGTTGTTGGTGGTGGTGGGGTTTTTTTTTTTTAATCTTTCAGGATTTCCACATAGAGTATCAGATCATCTGCAAAGAGTGAATGTTTAACTTGCTCCTTGGTGGTTCAGGTGTCTTTTATGTCTTTGTGTTGTCTGATTGCTGAGGTGAGGACTTCTAATACAACAGTGGTTAGAGTGGACCTTCCTGTCATGTTCTTGATCTTAGGAGAAAAGCTCTCAGTTTTCCCCACTGAGGATGATACTAGCTGTGGGTGTTTCATATATGGCTTTTATGATGTTGTGGTATGTTCCTTCTATCCTTACTTTCTCTTTTTCTTATAGTTTACTGTCAAGTTGGTTTCCATATAACCAACAAGTGCCCTCCTCCATGTCCATGACCCTCCTTCTTCGCTCCCCGACTCCATCAGCCCTCAGTTTGTTCTCAGTATTCAAGAATCTTTCATGGTTTGCCTCCCTCCTTCTCCCCAACGAGTTTTTCCTTTCCCCTCCCCCATGGTCCTCTGTTAAGTTTCTCCTGTCACACTTATGAGTGAAAACATATGGTATCTGTCCTTCCCTATTGGGAAATAGTGCAGTAGACCTCAGTTTTCAAGCACTGTCCTTGTGTATGAAACATCCTTATTGGAATTCTCCCAGAACGCTGGGAACAAGGGACTTGATGGAGTCCCAGGAGGTCGTGCAGGACAGAGCCTCAGCCAAGTGTGACAAGAAGCTGTAGCACCAGAGATCTACCCACACGCAGTTGTAAGCTGTTCCTGTTCTGCCGACTTGTAACTGTCTCTATTGTTCTGATTAAACACTTACTGCTGACTAAACTTTTACTATGCTTTCCAGGCTTGCTAGGAGGGTATAAAATAAGATCCTGTTCCTAATAAACTTTGTTATTAGCCCTCAGCTCTTGGTCTGTCTCCATCTCTTTCAGGGATGTCCATGGTGTCCAGGTTCCCTAGGACCATCCCTTTTCGGTGCCCCGTCTTTCCGGGACTGATCAGTGGTGATAGTGCCGAGACTCTCTACCGTTCATGCTTCCATTAAGCAGCGAGGAGTGTGGTCACGTTCCCAGAATGTCCCTGTTTCCATTGGCTGCTGGCGGCCTTTGGAAAGGTCATTGCATCTCGCTCATCATCTCTTCAGGAACTTCCCACACTTCTCTGCCTGACTTATTTCGCTTAGCATGACACCCTCAAGGTCCATCCACTTTCCTACAAATGGTCAGATTTCATTCTTTCTCATTGCCATGTAGTATTCCACTGTATACATAAACCACATCTTCTTGATCCATACATCAGTTGATGGACATTTAGGCTCTTTCCATGATTTGGCTGTTGTTGAAAGTGCCACTATGAACATTGGGGTACATGTGCCCCTATTCATGAGCACTTCCGTATCCCTTGGGTAAATCCTTATCAGTGCTATTTCTGGGACATAGGAGAGTTCTACTGTTAATTTTTTCAGGAACCACCAAGCTGTTTTCCAGAGCGTCTACATAAGTTTGCATTCCTACCAACTGTTTAGGAGAGGGTGCCCATTTCTTCACATCATTGCCAGCATCTATAGTCTCTCGATTTGTTCATTTTAGCCATTCTGACTGGCATGAGGTGATATCACAGTGTGGTTTTGATTTGTATTTCCCTGATGATGAGTGATACTGAGCTGGTCTGTTGGCCACCTGGGTGTCCCCTCTGGAGAAGTGTCTGTTCACGTCTTCTGCCCATTTGTTCACTGGATTATTTGTTTTTTGGGTGTGGACTTTGGTGAGTTACTTACAGATTTTGGATACTAGCCCTTTATCCAATATGTCATCATGAACTATCTTTCCCCATTCTGTCGGTTGCCTATTAGTTTCACTGATTGTTTCTTTTGTCATGCAAAAGATATTTATCTTGATGAGGTCTCAATAGTTCATTTTTGCTCTTGATTCCCTTGCCTTTCGGGATGTGTCAAGTAAGAAATTGCTGCAGTTGAGGTCAAGGAGGATGTTTCCTGCTTTCTCCTTTAGGGTTTTGATGGTTTCTTGTCTCACATTCAGGTCCTTCATCCATTTTGAGTTTATTTTTGGGTATGGCATAAGAAAGTGGTCTAGTTTCATTCTTCTGCATGTTGCTGTCCAGTTCTATCAGCACCACCTGCTAAAGAGGCAGTCATTTTTCCATTGGATACTCTTTGCTGTTTTGTCAAAGATTAATTGGTCATATTTGTGGGTCCAATTCTGGGTTCTGTATTCTATTCTCTTGACCTATGTGCCTGTTTTTGTGCCAATACCATACTGTCTTGATGATGACAGCTTTGTAGTAGAGACTAAAGGCTGGAATTGTGATGCCTCCCATTTTGGGTTTCTTCCTCAATTTTACTTCGGCTTTTCAGGGTCATTAGTGGTTCCATACAAATTTTAGGATTGTTTTTTCTAGTTTGAGAAGAATGCGGGTGCAATTTTGATGGGGATTGCATTGAATGTGTAGATTGCTTTAGGTAGTAATGACACTTTAACAATATTTATTCTTTCAATGCATGATCATGGATTGTTTTTCCATTTCTTCCGTTTCTTTGTGTCTTCTTCAATTTCCTTCATAAATTTTCTATAGTTTTCATCATACAGATGTTTTATATCTTTGGTTACGTTTATTCCTAGATATTTTAACGCTTTTTTAATGTATGGGATCAGTTTCTTGATTTCTCTTCCTGTTGCTTCATTATGGTATATAAAATGCAACTGATTTCTGTATGTTGATTTTGTACCCTGCGACTTTGCTGAATTCATGGATCAGTTCTAAAAGGCTTCTGGTGGAGTCCATCGGGTTTTCCAAGTAGAGTATTATGTCGTCTGTGGAATGTGACGGCTTGATTTCATCTTTGCCAAATCTAATGCCTTTTTTCCCCTATTGTTGTCTGATTGCTGATGCTAGGACTTCTAGCACTCTGTTAAATAACAGTGGTGAGAGTGGACATCCCTGTCGTGTTCCTGATCTCAGGGGGAAAGCTCTCGTTTTTCCCCACTAAGGATGTCATTAGCTGTGGCCTTTTCATAAATGACTTTTATGATGTTTAAGTTCCTTCTATCCTGACTTTCTTGAGGGATTTATTATGAAAGGATATTGTATTTTGTCAAATGCTTTTTCTGAACCTATCAACAGGATCATATGGTTTTTATCTTTTCTTTTGTTAATGTGATGTGTAACATTGATTGATTTGTGAATATTGAACCAGCCTGTAACCCAGGAATGAATCCGATTTGATTATGGTGGATACCTTTTTTTATATGGTGTTGAATTCGATTTGCTAGTATCTTGTTGAGTGTTTTTGCATCTGTATTCATCAAGGATATTGGCCTGTACTTCTCTTTTTTTCTTGGGTCTCTGTCTGGTTTGGGAATCAAAATGATGCTGGCTTTGTAGAATGAGGTTGGAAGTCTTTCTTCTGTTTCTTTCTTCTGGAATACCTTGAGAAGAAAGGGTATTAACTGTGATTTAAATGTCTGGTAGAATTCCCTAGGGAAGCCTTTTGGCCCAGGGCTCTTATTTCTTGGGAGATTTTTGATAACTGATTCAGTTTCTTCACTAGTTATGGGTCTGTTTAGATTTTCTGCCTTCCTATTTGAATTATAGTTCTGCATGTTTGTGTAGGATTTTGTCCATTTCTTCTAGGTTGTCTTTTGTTGGCATATAATTTTTCATAGTATTCCCTGATAACCGCTTGTATTTCTGAAAGATTGGTTGTAATAGATCCATTTTCATTTGAGATTTTGTCTATTTGGGTGTTCTCTCTTTTCTTTCTGTGGAGCCTGACTAGACGTTTATAAATTTTGTAGAGTTCTAAATATATCTGTCAGATCCATCTGTTCCAATATGTTGTTCAAGTCCATTGTTTCTTTAGTGATTTTCTGTCTGGGTGATCCAGACATTGCTGTCATTGGAGTATTAAAATTCCATGCTTTTAGCATATTCTTATCAATAAAATTGTTTATGTTTGTATTAATCGTATTATGTATTTGGGTTCTTCCATATTTGGTGCATAGACATTTATAATTCGTAGTCTTTCTGTTACATAGATCCTATATTTATCAAATAATGCCCTTTTTTTGGTCTCTTGTTACTGCCTTAACTTTAAAGTCTAGTTTGTCCAAGTTTGTCCAAAAGAAAGCTACTCTGGTTTTCTTTTGACTTCTAGTCACATGATAGATATTTCTCTATCCCATTACTTTCAATCTGAAGGTGTCTTCAAGTCTGAAATGAGTCTCTTGTAGACAGTAAATAGATGGATTTTGTTTTTTTATTTATTCTGCTACTCTGTGTCTTTTCATTGGAGCATTTGGTTCATTTACATACATTGTTACTATTGAAAATATATGTTTAGAGTCATTGTGTTCTCTTTAGGATTCAAGCTTTTAGTGGTGTCTCTGGCACCTTGTGTTTTTTGCAGCATTTCCCTCATAGAATCCCCCTTAGGATTTCTTGTAGGGCTGGTTTAGTGATGATGAAATGTTCAATTTTTGTTTGTTCGGGAAAACCTTTATCTCTCCTTCTATTCTGAATGACAAGCTTGCTGGGTAAAGAAATTTTGGCTGAATATTTTTCCGATTCATCACATTGAAGATTTCCTGCCATTCCGTTCTTGCCTGCCAGATATCAGTAGATAGGCCTGTAACTACTCTGATGTGTTTCCCTTTGTATGTTAGGGCCCTTGTATTCCTAGCTGATTTCAGAATTCTTTCTTTTTCCTTAGATTTTACCAGTTGCCCTATGATATGTCATGCCAAAGATTGATTCACATTACGTGTGAGGGGAGTTCTCTGTGCTTCGTTGATTTCAATGGCTGTTTCCTTCCCCAGATTGGGGAAGTTCTCAGCTATAATTTGATCAGGCACCCCTTCAGGACCTTTTTCTCTTTCTTGTTCTTCTTCAGGAATTCCTATGATATGGATATTGTTCCATTTGATTGTATCACTCAGTTTTCGGATTCTCCTTTTGTGCTCCTAGATCAATTTTTCTCTCTTTTTCTGGCTTCTTCTTTCTCTATTATTGTATCTTCTAATTCACTTGTTTTCCTCTCTGCCTCCTCAGTCCATGCAGTGGATGCCTGCATTTTGTTACTCACCTCATTTATAACATTTTAAAAATACATCATCACTATTTTTAAGATATATAATCTTTCTAGCAATAACATCTCTTCTGTCTCATATGTCTTTTTCAAGCCAGGTGATTAATTTTATGACTATTGTTCTAAATTTTTGCTCAGTTGTGTTGCTTATGTCTGTTTTGACCAATTCTTTTGCTGTCACTTCTTCCTGGAATTTCTTTTGAGGAAACTTCTTCTGTTTCATCATTTTGGCTAGCTTTCTGTCTCTTGTCAGTTTTAAAAGCTTTTTATGTGCTCTGCACCTGCAAATACTGCCATATTAAGGGAGGTGCATAGAGTGTCCCGAGCCTGTCTGTTCAGGAAGTGTTCTTTTAGAGGTGTCCCTTGGTCTCTCTTGTTGTGAGTTTGGTTATTTTATTTCCCTACTTGTGATATTTGGGACTCTCTCCCATGTGTACTTTGATTTGTTTCTTAAGGTATCCCTGGAAAGGAAAACAGACAAACACACAGGGAACAAAAGCATGCAATCACACAAACAAATCAATCAAGCAAACTGAAAGGAAAAAAAAAAAAGAGAAGGAAATGAAACCCACAAAACGAAAACAACAACAGACAAGGACAGTCTAAAAGCATGAAACCAGAAATCCCAGCTACAAATAAAGAGCAGGGTGGAGGTAGTGCTGATGGAAGAGCATATACAAAGAGAGAAATGACAGGGATAGGGAGAAAGAGAAATTGAACATTGGCCAGGCAGAGGGACTAAAATGCTTAATTCAGAAAGAGAAAAAGGAGACTACGGTAGGAGGCGAGGAGAAAAATGAAAATAATTTTACCCAGAGAGACTATATAGTCTGATAATTCCAGAAAGATAGAGAGAAAGGAAGGTAATGATGGAGGTGTAGAATATGCATCAAGAGAATGGATTAAAAGTGACTGTTTAAGCAGACCTATAACCAGAGTGCCCAGTCCAGCAGATGGGAGAGGTAAGAATGAGATAAGGGAGAACTTCTCTGAATAGCAAGAATTATCTAGAGTTAATCATGGCAATGCATCAATGCTGGTCTGGCCTGCGCTCGGAAAAAAAAAAAAAGCAGCTCTCCTGTGCGCATGGGCATGGTTTGTGGTAGTCAGGTCTTGTCTCCGCTGTGGGTCCCAGACACTGCTTCCTGGGGCTCCACTTTAGTGTTTGTGTGGAGAAAAATGGCGGGGCTCCAGTCCCTTTTCGAACCAAGCATTGAAAATCCCTCTTTTGGGTCATATATTCCTGTGCCGTAGGCGTAGCCAAGGTGGGCCATGTTCTATGTCCCACACCCCACCTCGTTTCCAGATCTTGTTCTGCACGCTTTAATGATACTGCCCAAAATGTAATCCCACAGGCCTGGGCTCTTCCTAGCTGAGGATACAGTAGGGGAGTAAGGTAGTGATTCCTCCTGATGCCGACTCGGACCAGGGCACCCAGACCAAAGAAAGCTGCTCAGTTAGAGACACAATCTCTCTCTTAATGCCCTGTGGTTAGAGATGGGACGATAGGATCCCTCTCTTTCCTGGGCCGAGGATTTTCCTCTTCTTCAGGGAGAAGTTCTATGAGCAGTTTCAGCCGCTCTTTCTCTTCCCCTCATCTCTGTGGAGAGGAGCCACCCTCCCCTCCGTGCCTCTGGGTCCCAGTCCATTTTATCTTCCCCAGCTCGCAATCACACACCTATGAGGCAGCCTTCTTAGTGGACTCTCTTTTCCTCCCAGACTCTTGCAGTTCAGCGTCCTTTGGCTTCATCCCTTCCTTTTTTTATTTTTATTTTTATTTTTATTTTGAGAGATACAGGTAGGAAGTATGGAACTTCCTATTTCTCTACCATCTTACCTCCTCATGTGTTGTCTCCCAGTTTCTGTGGTCTGGCACAGCCTAGCCATGTCTTCTGACCGTAATCATCTGAAAGCTTGAGGGGGGATGGACCTTCTTGCCAGTAAATGTGGTCACTGGTAGGATTCAATTCTTCACACTGTGTTGGGCTGTGGGCCTCAGTTCATTTGTGAGTAGTGGCCAGAGGTTTCCCTGAAGTGTCTTCTTTCCTGGGCTTCCCAAACACGTCAACTATTACCTGTTTATCATGAAGAGTACAGACAGTGGAGGTCCAAGGGGCTTGATCACAGCAGCCTCTGTCCCCAGGGAGTTTGGGGTGCACAACCCTCCAGGAATGTGGGTGCCTTTGACAACCCGGAAGCTCTCTCCAAAAATTTTTTTCTTTTGAATTTACTTTTTGAAATTGTTTATTGTGGTCAAATTTCAAATTTACAGAGATGTTGCAAAAGTTGTACAAATAACCGCCATTACCCCTTTTCAGATCCAACAAAAGTTTATATCATGTCCAGAAATATGTTTTCTATCTATCTACCTAGTACTTACCTAACTACCTACCTGTCTATCATCATTTTTTTCTGGTCCATTTGAGAATAAGTTAGAGACATCATGCCCCTTACCCTTAAATACTTTGGTATCTATTTCTAAGAATAAGGACTTTATTTTACAATATGAATATAATATCATCTAATCCATAGTCCATAGTTATATTTCTCCAAATATGCTGTTATTAGCTCTGTTTTCCCAGTCTAGCGCCACCCACTTAGATAACATGTCCCTTTGGTCTCCTTTTATTTGGACCGGTTCCTCAGCCTTTGTCTTCCTTTAACTAAATATTTTTGAAGAGTGCAGGACAGCTATTTTGTCCAGCTTGTCTCAATTTGACTTTGTCTCATGTGTCTTTGTTGTTGGAATCAGGCTGCACATTTTTGGCAGGAATGTCACTGAAGAGATATTATGTCCCTCTTGGAGCAGCATGTCAGTAGGTGTATGATGTCGGTTTGTCTCAACATTGGTAATGTTAATATTGACCCATATTGATATGATGATGTCCACCACACTTTTCTATTATAAAGTTTACCTTTTTCATTTTGTAATTAACAAGTAATTAGTGGGGAGGTGTTTTAGAGCATGTAAATATCCAGTTTCTCATTATATTCATCCTCTAGTTTTTAGTATCTATTTACCATTTTTAACTCTACCATATCTCCTGTACATATTATTAAAATCCTACTGACAGAAACAATTTTTTCTTCTCTACTAGTAATATATAAATATATCACTATGAGCCTTTAGATTCTTACTTCTTTCAATTCATTAGTATAGTTTCTCTTAATGCCCGAACTGTCCCAACATTGAACAGTGTTAGTCCCTTTAAACTGGCTTCTGTTTCTTTTTCATGTGTCCCTGTGATTCTTGGAGTATTTCCTTTTTTTTTTAATAGTAGTTTATTGTCAATTTTTTTCCATGTAACACCCAGTGCTTCTTCCCACAGGTGCCCCCCACCATGACCATGAGCCCCTTCCCTCACTCCACCTCCCCCTTCAGTCATGGTTCGTTGTCAGTATTCAATAGTCTCTCATGGTTTCTGTCTCTCTCTCTCCCCAACTCTCTTTCCCCCTTCCTCTCCTATGGTTCTCTGTTAGGTTTCTCCTGTTAGACCTATGAATGCAAACATACGGTATCTGTCCTTCTCCGCCTGAGTTATTTCACTTAGCATGACACCCTCGAGGTCCATCCACTTTGCTACAAATGGCCAGATTTCATTCTTTCTCATTGCCATGTAATATTCCATTGTATATATATATATATATATATATACCAAATCTTCTTGATCAATTCATCAGGTGATGGTCATTTAGGCTCTTTCCATGATTTGGCTATTGTTGAAAGTGCTGCTATGAACATTGGGGTACATGTGCTCCTATGCATCAGCACTTCTTTATCCCATGGGTACATCCCTAGCAGTGCTATTGCTGAGTTATAGGGGAGTTCTACTAATAGTTTTTTGAAGAACCTCCACACTGTTTTCCAGAGCGGCTGCACCAGTTTACATTCCCACCAACAGTGTAGGAGGGTGCCCGTTTCTCCACATCCTCGCCAACATCTATATCCTCTTGATTTGTTCATTTTACCACTCTGACTGGCGTGAGGTGGTATCTCAGTGTGGTTTTGATTTGTATTTCCCTGATGATGAGTGATGCTGAGCATCGTTTCATGTGCCTGTTGGCTGTCTGGATGTCCTTTTTGGAGAAGTGCCTGTTTATGTCTTCTGTCCATTTCTTCACTGGATTATTCATTTTCAGGTATGGGTTTCAGTGAGTTCCTTTTAGATTTTGGATATTAGCCCTTTATCTGGTATGTCATTTGCAACTATCTTTTCCCACTCCTCGAAATAAGTCAGGCGGAGAAGATCAGATACCGTATGTTTGCACTCATAGGTCTAACAGGAAAACAGGAGAAACCTAATGGAGGACCATGGGGAGGGGAAGAGGGAAAGAGAGTTGGGGAGAGAGAGGGACGCAAAACCTGAGAGACTACTGAATACTGAAAATGAACCAAGGGCTGAAGGGGGAGGGGGCGAAGGAAGGGAAGTGGTTGTAGTGGAGGAGGGCACTTGTGGGGAAGAGCACTGGGTGTAATATGGAAACCAATTTGACAATAAAATATTTAAAAAATAAAAATAAAAAATAAAAGAGTCAAATTAAAAAAAACAAAAGAACTTTTAGTGAATATCTGGGACCGCATAGAGTGAGCCATCTCAGAGCAAAAACAAACAAGCAAACAAACAAACACCTTATAAAACAAGAAACCTAACTTGGTACTTCACATCGTCTTGCACTATGGAAATCCTACTATTTGGGATGCCTCATGCAGTACCACCATCTCTCAGTATATAACTTTAGGTATTTTTAAAAATTTTTAAATGTTTACATATTTTTGAGAGAGAGTGTGTGTGAGCAGGGGCGGGGAGGGGCAGAGGGAAAGGAGACACAGAATCTGAAGCTCTAGGCATTGCGCTGTTAGCACAGAGCCCGATGTGGGGCAAATTCACAAACTGCGAGATCATGATCTGAGCTGTAGTTGGCCACTTGACTAAGCTTATCTTGGATGTGACGAAAGCAGAGTAATGACGATGGGTTTTTAGCCTCGGAGTTCCCTTTTAAGGGAGCAACACCCAAGATAGACTGGAAGCCCTGGGATCGTCCCATTGCAACTGTAAACTTCAAACTAACTTTTGGATATTGGCATTTATGCAGCATGCATGGATTTGGGCCACAGGCAACCTTCCTGAAGAACTAGCAGTGGATCTGACCTTCTCCCAGCTGCCAGTGGTGGCCAGATCCACTGACGCGCCAGCTGCTGCTTGGCCCCCACAGATCTCTCCCCCTCAGCCAGATAGGCATCTCTCAGTCTTTTCCTTCTTCATCTTATACGTGCTCGTGTGCAGAATATGCCCTATGCACAAGCCTGGTTATTTCTCTCTGTTGTGTCTCAGCATTTCAGGATTACTAGTACAGGCCTGTCATCCAGGTCATCACAGAATCCAGCTGTGGCTTGTAGCAGGTGCTTCCATCCTCTGTGCTTCTATTGGCCTCAGGGTCACATCTTCTGTATCTGTGTGAAAACTGTGGGGCTGGCAGGTCACTGGTTACTTCATGACAACATCAAGTGATTTCTAAAATAATAAAAATTAGCAATTCGTGTTCATCCTATTCCAATTATAATCTTACAACAACAACAACAATGACAACTTACAGAAAAGATAAATAGTACAAAGACTTTCATAGACCTTCACCGGATTCCACGGATGTTAACATTTTACCATGGGTGAGTTATCACTTTATGTTTATAATAATGTTGTTAATATGCATTTTAAATATTTCTCTGAAATATGGAGAACAATCCACACTTGCCGCTAAGTGCTCTTGGGAGTATTTCCTGAAGAAAAGATCTAATCCAGGACCACAAGTTGGATTTGGGTACTGTATCTCTTACTCTGCTTTAATCTGGAAGCATTTCTTAGTCTTTCTTTGTCTTTAATGGACTTAGCATTTTTGAAGAGTATAGGCCATTTATTTAATAGGCTTATCTTTCAGTTTAATTTTTATTTACACATTTCATTAAATTTATTCATTTGTTGGCATGAACACCATGGAAGTGATATTGTGATATTAGTGATATTGGTATCTGCCAGGTTTTCTTCTTACGTTTTTCTTTAAATTCCAGTAGGTTCATATACAGTGTGATATTAGTTTCAGGTGTACAATACAGTGAGTCAACACTTCTATTCAACACCCAGTGCTCATCACAAGTGCCCTCCTCCATCCCCATCACTTATTGAACCCCTTCCCCTGCCCGCCTCCCCTCTGGTAACCATCTTTATGTTCTTCATTGTTAAGAGTCCCGGGGGGGGGGGGGGTTGGGTTTGTTTTCTATCTCTCCCTCTTTCTCTCTCTTTTTTCCTTTGCTCATTTGTTTTGTTTCTTAAATTCCATGTATGAGTGAATCATATGGTGTTTGTCTTTCTCTGTCTTATTTTGCTTAGTGTAACACTAACTCCATCCATGTCCCTGAAAATGGCATTTTTGATGGCTGAATAATATTCCATTGTGTATAGTGTATATATAATGCATATATAGTATTTCATTATATATAATATTATATTATATATAACACACACTACCTTTTTTTTATCCATTCATCTATTGATGGACACTTGAGATGTCTGTTAAAGGGTTATTATGTTTCTTCTGGTAATTTATAAGTGTCTTGTGGGGAGATACTTTAAAATAAGGTAGAATTCTGTTTTCACTTAATCTTACCTACTAGTTTTATAATCAAGGATCCCTTATTAATTCCTCCCAGAAACCATTATTACCATAGTGGTTGCCAAAGTTGATTTGCAGAGTTTCATCATTCATTGTATATATATTTGATGGTGTGAGAGACTTAACAAACTCTCCTCCTTCTCTTTTGTCAAGATGTTCACATCCTAATCCCTGGGATCTGTGGTTATGTATTACTTACATAGCAAAAGGACTTTTTCCTATGTGAATAAATTAAGGATCTTTAGATGGTGAGATTATCCTGCATTATCTAGGTGGGCTAAAGTAATGACAGGGTCCTTATAAGAGGGGGGCAAGAGGTCAGAGACGAGAGGGCACAGGACATTGCTGGCTTTAAGATGGGGGAGGAGCCAATAACTGAGGCACATGGGTGCCCTCTAGAAGCTGGAGAAGGCAACGAGAGGACCAAAATGGATAAAATCAGAAACGAATGAAAAAAGTTTGGAGGTTCCTCAACCAATTAAAAATAGAACCTCGATATGATCCACCTCAGGGAAAATATAAAAAGGAAGGTAAATCAGTATCATGAGGAGGTGATGCTGACTCCTATGTTCATGGCAGTATTATTCAGTACAAGTAAGACATGGAAATGACATGTGTCTATCAGTGCATGAATGGATAAAGAAATTGCAATATATATATCATATATTTTATATGTGCATATTTATATATCATATACACAAAATTATAAATAATTATATATAAATTACATATAAAACATATATAATAACCTATTAGATATGTAAATGTATGTATATAAGTTACATGTATGTAATATGTATAAATATATTACATACGTATATGAAATGGAATATTATCCAGCTATAAAAAGAAAGAAATTCTGTCACTTGTGACAACATAGAAAAGCCTAGAGGACATTATGCTAAGTATTATTAGCCACCCAGAGAGAAACAAATACTGTGTGATGCCTCTCTTATGTGGAATCTAAAAATCAAAGTAGAATTTATATAAACAGACAGCAGTATGGCGGTTATCAGGGCCTGGGGTTGTGTGGCAGGAATGAGGAGATGCTGGTCAAAGGATATAGGACTTCAGCTCTACAGCGAATAACCTCTTAGTATCAAATGTACTGCACGAGGACTTTAGTTAATAGCATGTTGCATGCTTGAAATTTGCCAAGACAGTAAACCTTAAGCATTCTCATCTCACACACACGCCCACACTCACACACACGCAGACACAGGGTTAAGCATACGAAATGATGGATATGTTAATGAACCAGATTTTTGTGGTAAACATTTAACAGTGAACACATATGCCAAATAATCTCATTGCACAATTTAAATATATACAGCTTTGTCAGTTACATCTCGATTAAGTTGAAAAACATGTTTTTTCTTTTCAAATTTTTATTAAAATTATAGTTAACATACAGTGCAATATTGGTTTCAGGAGTAGAATTCAGGGATTCATCACTTTCCTACAACACCCCATGTTCATCACAACAAGTGCCCTCCTTAGTACCCATCCCCCATCTAGCCCATCCCCCACCCCATCTCCCTCCATCAGACCTCAGCTGGATCTCTGTATTTAAGAGTCTCTCCTGGTTTGTTTCCCTCTCTCTTCTCTACTCACTTCCCATGTGGAATTTCTTAAATTCCACATATGAGTAAAATTATATCGTATGTTAAAAAAGATGAATTCTCTATTTTAACTTTCAGGTTAATACTATAAAAACATCGGATCATTTCAGAAGATTATATAAAATAACAGTCAGGAGGAGAATAGAAAAGAATATACAATCATTGATATTTGATATTCATTGTTAGTGCAAAACCAACGGGGTAGGATAGAAGGTATGCAATTTATACCTATGTAATTTTGGAGTAGGATCATACAAAAATATTGGTCTATAAAGTACTATTTTTAAGAACTGAACCATTGACTTAATCTAAGTTATTGAATCAATATGTAAGTTTGAGCAAAGAATTTGCTGTAACTATCATTAGCAATGCTCAGTTTTCAGATCTGTTTATCAGATATTATATTGTTAATAATGAATAATTCAGCAGTAACTGCATGTTAAGAAGTTAGACCCATTTATATGTTCAGGGGAGTGTCTCTGACATTGGGACATATGACAGCCCTTTATCAAATATCTTAAAAGGAATGCATCTCATATTTTCTCTTACAGCTATATGAAATCTATTTCAAATGAGATGTTGGGAAGTAATTTATATACTGTCAATTATTTAGTAATTTAATGACTGTTTTGGACATGTGTATCAAATAGAAAAGGAAAGTACCTGGCCATTTCACAACATTCACTAATTTTTTTTAATTTATTGCTTTTATTTTTTATTGAGTTATTATTGACAAATAACTTAAGTGTAAGATGTACAGTGTGTTCATTTGATATATTTATATATTATATGATTACCATAATAATGTTATCTAATATCTTTATCATGTCACATAATTATAATTTCTTTTTTGTGGTGGGAACATTTAAGATCAAGTCTCTTGGAAATTTTGAAGTTTATCATACAGTATTATTGACTACAATTTCGATGCTATGCGTTAGATACTTTCTGTGTTGTCCAGGACTTACTTACCTACTAGTTGCAAGTTTCTAACCTTAAACAGCATCTGCCCAGTTTTCCCACCCCCAAGACCCTGAAGACCAGCATCCTACTCTTACAAATTTGGCTTTTCAAGATTACACATATAAGTATTTATCCTTCTGTGCCTGACATTTCACTTAGCATATTCCCTTCAGTGTGCATTCATGTTGTTGCAAATGGCATAATTGGGTTTATTTTGGATCAATGTTCTACTATATCTGCCTATTTATCCACCTATCTATCTACCTACCTACCTATCATCTGTATTGAATATATATTTTACATATACATATGTATACATACATATGCACACATATATGTGTGTATATGTTATATATGTGTGTATATATGTGTATGTATAGGTGTGAATATATACATGTATGTGTGTATATGTTTATATATATTTATATGTATATATCACATTTTTAACCATTTATCTGTTGACAGACACTTAGGATGTTTTCATATCTTGCCTTGAGAATAATGCTGTAAAAACATGAAAGTGCAGATATCCCTTTGGGATCCTGTTTTCTGGCCTTTTATTTTATTTTAAAAAAATTTTTTTAATATAACACAATTTATTTTTTGTAACATATGCAATTATTTTCCATCATTTACAATACAGTAGTTACAATGACACTCCAAACAGAAAAGCAAAGTAAAAAATCAAAACACCAACTTCTATTTCATGTAATTAGACTTATACAGAAATTAGAAGGTTAAGTAACAACTAGTTAATCACCTAATTTCACAGCTATCTGAAGTGGC
>PJEM01016074.1:6828-27403 GCA_004023845.1 Helogale parvula | reverse complement strand
GTGGCACGTCAGCCGGCATGTAGACGGGTTGAGCTGCATGTTAGATGCTGAGCCCTTGGCCCCAGGCACCGCGGGGAGTGAGATACGGGCCACTGTTTCAGAAAAGCCACCTGTCCAAGAGACCGACTGTCGTGAAGAGGAAGTTTACATGTTCACCATGTATCGGTGTCTGTTTCCTTACGAAGTCGCGAGTGCCCTTTCCCCTGCCCCGTTGAACAAAGCTGGTGAAAACCCTTCTCTTCCCACAGAACGTTCGCTCAGAGACTCTTAGGTTAAGTGTCAGAAACCTCATTTGTACTTTGATTCATTTCCGAGATGTGGGGCAGGTGAGCAGAGGCCGCAAACGCCCACAGGCCTGGGGTTCAGGAGGGCCAGGTGCAAGGCCGTCTGTCCCCACAGGTGGACATCGTGAGCCGCAGCGGGGAGAAGACTCCGGTTTCCGTGTGGATGAAGAAGGTGCCTCGGGAGTGCGGCCTCTGCTGTGTGGTTGTGCTGGAGCCCGTGGAGCGCGTCTCGGCCTGGGTCGAGTTCCAGAGCGACGTGAGTGTGCCCGAGGTGGCTCAGCCGCGCCTAGCTTTACCCTGGGGCCCCCTCCCAGAGCTCCGGCTCGCCCGAGGCCCGCCGTGCGCCTTCGGGGCTGTGGAAGGCTGCCCCCGCCGCGCCCCTCGCTGTGCGCACCAGGGCAAGCAGTCCGATCTCCCTGTGCCTCCGTTTCCTCATCTGTAAAACTGGGATGTGTTCGGAACCACTCACGGGACTGTCTTCAGGCTGCTGGAGGGTTGGCGCCCGGCCCTCGGCTGCGGGCTGCGGGTGTGGCACGTGCCGGCTTCCGAGAGCGCCCAGAGAGGTCAGAACGTGGCTTCCTCCGGCAGCCAGAGACTTTGTGTGCGCCTCTCACGCTTCTGCTGTGCTAAGCTCAAGACTTGGCGTTTGGTGGAGTTTGACGCTGAGGAGCCAGAAGCTTTTATCCTGAGGTGTAAAAACGCTGGTGTTTCCTCCAAGGGCAGCATCACGTCGTGTGACAGTCTCTTCGCTCTCCTGCATGGGTTCGCGTCCGGGGAGGAGGTGGTCGGACGCCGCATCGCAGACCTCATCCCTTCTGTGCAGCTCCCTCCGCCAGGCGAGCCCGTCCCGCAGGTAGGACCCCGAGGACCTCGGGCCGCTCTGTGGAGTCTGTCTCTCCGGGGGCCTCGCAGCTCTCACACCGGAATCCATGACCTGGCTGGGGACCTGTGCTCCGTGGCGCCCGCGTTCAACCTGCTGCTCTCTGGGCTCCGAAGCCTGGACCCAGTCAGGGCCTGTGGGGCTCTCCACTGACCGCCCTGTCCCCTCGGTCCTCTCCCTGGAGCCTGCTGGGGTCTCTAGGAGCAGGGAGACCTGGCTGATGGCAGGTGTCCCCTCAAGGCAGGATGGCAGTCAGATGGAGGAGGGCCAGCAGCTTGGGGGCAGTGGTGTTTTGGGGCCGGGGGAGGTTCTGATGCCGACTGAATCCCACCATTCCTGGGAGCCCCATTTCCTACTAGAGTGCAGCCTTCACACCAGTGCCCCACATCGTGGTGAGTTCACCTGCAGTCACGCCCCGGTGACCCGCAGGATCAGCCTGGGCGCTTGGTTTCTGCATAAAGTCGTCTCTGCTGCTGCAGGAAATCAGGAGCTTTCAGGACACCCGTAGGCACATGCCTGTTTCCAGGCTGGCTTCAGGCCAAGAGCTGGACCCTTTGACAGGCCATCAGCGATTTTTCAACTTTCCAGCTCAATTGGAACCTCCTCCCCCCATCTCTCAGTTCTCATGGTCTCTGTGTCCTTTCCTCTTTCCCCAGGCCGGTGGGAGCCTCCTGCCTTGTCTCTGTCCCCGGGCCGGTGGGAGCGTCCGTCGGCTCAGACGCTCAGGGAGCCCATGTGTCAGCATGTGCTGAGTCTGGTCGTAGGTCGCCCTCAGCCCCACCCTGGGCACGCGTCCGAGAGAGGTGTGCTCCAGAGGCGCGTTTGCGATAGCCTCAGACTAGAGTCCCCGACACTCCAGCAGCACGTGGAGGCAGGCGCTGCACCCCTCATTCCTTGTGGGCCCCCCCGGGCACAGGGAGCCTGGCGTGTGGAGTCCTGACCCTGTTTGGGGCGCAGTGCTGGTGAGGGGAGGCTCCCCTGTGTTCAGGTCCATGCCCACGACACAGACCCCTTTGGATCTGCTCTCTCTCAGGTGGACCCTCGGAGGGGCAGGTGGGATTGGGTGAGGGGGTGGGCACAAAAGCCCAGGCTGGTGTACCTTCTTGAAACCGAAAAGCCCCTGGTGAGGCTGCCACCTTGGTCAAGATTTACATGAAACCGGATACATTTCAAGTCTTTAAGGAGGGAGACATAAGGCAAGGGTGTGGTTTCAGGGTGATGGACGTGTTCAGGAGGCAGAGGGGGTGGCCAGGCCACCCAGTGGTCAACAGCAGCAGGAAGCCACTGCCCCTCTGCCTGGAGGACAGAGGACCGAGTGTGGGGTGGGGCGTCCGCGGAGGTGGGGCCCTGGGGGTCCCGGAGGTCCGAGGGGCGGGCGGGGCGGAGCACAATGGCGCTCACTCCCAGACACCAGCCCAGGCCTGGCGCGTGTCTCGCTTGCCCTGGCACGTGCTGCCCTCAGGCCTTTCTGGGGTGGGGCCCAGCTGCCAGGGTGCGGTGCCCGGGTGGCAGCTCCTGGTCAGCTCCCGCTTTCCCTGGGGCAGAGGCAGGGTGCAGGGAGATTGGGGAAGGAGCAGCAGCATGGGGAGTGTGATGTTTGGGGTGCTCCCTAGCATGCGTGGCTGGGTTCACTTGTAAAGCTGCAGAGACTCCAAGCTTGGGCTGCATGGGATGCTGCGGTCAGCTCAGTGTTGTGTGTTTCTTCCAGAATCTCAAGATTCAGAGGTCTGTCGGGAGAGCCAAAGATGGCACCACCTTCCCTCTGAGCTTAAAACTGAAGTCTGAGCCCAGTAGCGAGCCGGCGGAAGACGGCAGGGCCGTGGCCGAGCGGGGCTACTCGGCGTCCATCTGGGTGTTCTCCACCATCAGCGGCCTCATCACCCTCCGGCGCGACGGGACCATTTACGGCATCAACCACAACTTTGCCCTGATGCTGTTCGGTTACGGGAAGACCGAGCTCCTGGGCAAGGTCGGCGGGCGGCCCGCGCCCCTGTGGGGTCTGGTCCATTGACACAGTGAGGACGTGTGCTTGTCACAGGCCCTGTACGTCCCTGTGTGCTGGGCTGGCCCCCTGGCTGCCCCGGGGGATTCCGGGCACCGTGCGGCGCTCTGTCTGCACTCATTGCCCTGGGCCCCACGCCGAGCACTCAGTGACCCCTGGACCGTCTCCAGAGCCCTGTCTCCAGGTGCTGCCCCGGGAGAGGGAGCGGCTGTCACCTCAAGACCTGCCCTGTGCAGGATGTATGTCCCAGCTGTGGGGATTTGCTCCTCGCCTGTACCGTGGGGGCTGGTCTACACCTCCTGTGCCCTGGGGGCCTGTCGTGCAGTCAGGGTCAGAGGAAAGTGTTTATGAACTTTTTCCTTGGAAGGAGCTTTTTCTAAATTTCTCCAGCATGGGGAGGTGGAAGCCGGCACACGCCAGGGACCAGGCCCAGTGGGGATGCCTGTGTTTATCTAAGACGGTGCTGAATGTCTGCGTCTGTCACCCTGAATCACTGTCAGCTTTGCCCTAAAACATGACAATCTCATATTTAGTTCTCACATTGGCCCTTTGGGCTCAGCTCAGCAGGATGGCTCCTTCCATCCTCGTGGTGTCAGCTGGGGCTGGTGTCGCCCCCAGGCGCACCTGCTCACAGGTCTGGCCCCCGGGATCTGGGGCTGGTGTCGGTGTCGGGGGCCCCTGTGTGCTGCTTGATGGCTGGGCTCTGAGGGAGGGTGGGTGTCCAGGCAGCCACCGCATGCTCCTGAGTCTGGTTCCCAGGGTCCTCCTGGGTCCCAGAAAAGGGACCTCCCACTCAGTGGGAGGGTCACAGGGGAGGGAGAGGCTGCTGACTGATGCATCGAATTTGATGCCTAGTGGCCCCCATGCCAGTGTGTCCGCCGGCCTGGCTCTAGGATGCCTGCAGCCTTTTTCAGAGCACCCATTCACCATGGGTTGCCACAAATGGAGGGGACATCGTCCCCTCTTGTCATTCTCAGACCCAATAACAAGGTCCCAAAACAGGTCCCTCTCTGTTTCCTAATTAGAACTATTAAAGTGTAAGTAAGCTAAAATTTGGTTAAATGAAGGCAAACTTAGATTGAAGTTAACGAAAAGGCAGTCAGTGTGGTTTCTGGACCAGGGGTTCCCCCAGGAATGTCGAGGGCGCCCCGGCCTGGCAGGGACTGTCTGCGGGGCGGGTGGACCTGCCTCTGAGGCTAGACTGTGTTCCAGCTTCACACGGCTGAGTAGGGGCACGTGGGTTCAGAGAAGGCATATATCCTCGCAGCTCTGGGGCCTGGGACCCTCAGGCTGAGGCACCCAAGGTCCTTTGTCCTCATACTGGGCGTTCGTCAGTCGCTGAGAGCCACGTAAGGTGAAGCTTGCACACGTAGCTGTCCGGCCCAAGGCCAACGTGGGGCAAAGGCTGGACACCTGCTTGGACGACACGGAGGTGTCGGTATAAGTAGCTTCAGTCGTTGGCTTCGTCTTTTTCATAAGAAAAAGGGGAGGGGTCACGAATTCCATGTTGAGTGTCAGAGGGGCTTTGTGGGTGAATATGACCTGGGGTCTTTCCTAACCTTGCCCAGAGACTTGCTCACATTCGTTCATTCTCTGCCCAGAGCGGATGGTGGGACGGCCCCGTGGGTCAGGGTGGATCCTCGCTAGGTCTGAAACATCGCCGTTTCTTTTCTAGAATATCACTTTCCTGATTCCCGGTTTCTACGACTACATGGACCTTGCATATGACGGTTCCTTAGCACTGCCAGACCTGACCCACTGCTTGGACACAGGCAGCCAGAGTGAGCCTGGAGAGACCCCTGGGGCCCCCCAGGGCTGGGACCCGGCCGGCGAGACTGCGGGTCGGCCCGGCCTCGGCCTCGCAGGTACCCCCGTGGCCGCCCAGCCACACGCAACTCCACGCCTCGGAGGGAGGGGGCACGGCGTGCTGGGCGGGCTGGAGAGCGTAAACAAGTGGCTGCCGTGTCCACACGGAGACCCTGCCTGTCGAGGGCCTTCCGCATTTCCAGGGGACGGACCGCGCAGTGAGTCTGACAGCTGAGTGTAGAGGGGGTCCCGGGGGCAGCTTGGCGGTGTTTTACGAGGAGATCTGTGGAGCCTTACGTAGCCCATGACAGGATTAACGTGGCCTGACGCCTTAACCCCTGAGTTAAATGGCTCGAGGCACGTCTGCTCGTTACGTTTGTCCTCTGTACGCACTTTCAGTTTAGCGTTTGGTATTATTTCAGCCGATAGCCCCAGTCCCCATGGCATGAACGTCTTAGGTGTGTGGTCTGTGGGGACAGGCCGGGAGCACCGCTCCTGCCCTGAGGGGCTCCTCCCTGGCTTCGGGGCACCGGGCGTGTAGCCCGCAGAGCATGAGCCTGCCCGGCAGCCTCCTCAGTGCCCACCTTTCCGTCGACAAGGGGCGAGGAGGAGCCGCACCCCCGTTCTGCCTTGGGAGTGCGCCCGGCCCGCGGGGCCCCGCTCTGCCAGTGCCTGCTCCCTCACTGCCGCCGACGGGTGTGCTTCTCATGTCCCCGGGTCTCTGCCGTCCCGTGGGAGGGGACACCAGCCGGAAAGCGGCAGGCAGCCGCGCGTGTCCGGGGCCCTCTGGCCCTTTAGGAGGGTGCTGTGTAGTGATGCCGTGTGCACGTGGCAGGCGCAGGGCACCTGAGCACGTTGTCCCCGTGCTGCCACCCACGGCCGGACTTGCTGTCTGAGCGACACTCACGCGGGTTTGACACGGTCGCCAAGCGAGCATAGGAGCCACGCCGGGGCGGCTCCTCATGGGGCAGTGCTCGGTGTTCTGGGCCTTGTGGGGGTCTTTGCAGCGCGTGGACCCGAGGCTGGGAGTGGGGGGCGTGCCCCGCGGGTCACTTTCCAGACACTAGAGGTGGCCTTGCAGCATTTTGTTTCACGAGGTGCTTTGTTGGGCTGCCGGCTCTACTGGGGTCTCGCTGTTCCCACGTGGGCTTCCTTCATTGCCGCTCGGTTCTGTCTATACAGACAGCCCTTTCCAGTTTCTTTTCTCGGACGTTAGCTCCAAGTCCTCCTCTTTTCCACAATGCCACCGACTCTCCTGAGTGTGTGTGTCTGACACATGTTCTTCATGGATGGTTGGGGGAGGGGGATTGTTTCTGTCCCCTCTCTCCGTGCCTCCTCTGGACAAACTCTCGGAAGTGGCATTTCTGGGCACATGGGGATGCGTGCTGTGGCCAGCCGTTGTCCAAATGTCCACTGGAGAGAGGGTGCCGGCCCACCCACTTCTACCGCAGGGGGCCAGGGCTCCTTCCAACAGCCCCGCTCCGAACTGCCACCTAAAGGGACAGCCCGCCTGCTCCGACCCATCTCACCTGCCATGTCCCAGCCCTGTGTGGGCGGATAAGCACCCGGCCCGGGAGGCCGGTGGGGAGGCCGTGACACACAAGTATAGGCTGGAAGCGTCAGTGACCAGGCCTCAGGAGGAAAGGAGAGGTAGGGGGTGGCTGTGCAGTCTAAGGGTTCGTGAGCTGGGGAGGGACCCTTGGGAAGGTAGCTTTTAGTGAAGCACCGAAGGAGGCAGGAGTGGCATTGTGGAGCCAGGTTGCAGGGCTTCTGCCCAGAGGCAGAGCAGAGCCCTCGGGGGGTTCTTGGCAGCCGGGGGCATGTGCCTCAGCTCTGGTGGTGGTGGTGAGGTCCTGGTGGGGTCCTGCCAGCTGAGGGCAGGGCCTGGGACACAGCCGCGGGGAGAAGGGGGGCAGCTGGCCCCGCCTGGGCACCTGTGGGGTGGCGAGGGGTGGGTGGTTCGGGACACGCAGCGGACGTGGGCTTGCCGCAGCTTCTGAGATCAGGTCAGGGCCCCCACTGCTCGCGAGTCCTGCGGGGAGAGACTCGGTCAGCGGGTGGGAAACGGTCCGTTTTGCTCTCGCTGCCAGATCCCGGGGTTAACCGCATGCTTGTCGGAGACCACGAACTGCCACCAGGTGAGACCCTAGAGCTGGAGGGAAGCCAAGAAGCCCTCGCCAGGACCAGAGCCCAAGCAGACCATGGAGGCCGCCTCCCTTGCGCCCTCCCGCCTCCGCCTGCTCCACGGTACGTCCCCTAGAGGAGGGGTGGGGGCGCTGATGCTGGGCGAGGAGCGTGCTGGGGGGAACAGGTGCCTGCAGCAGACGTGCTGCCGGCTCCTGGCGATTGGGCACTTGCTCCGCGCCCCCGAGTCTGCCGCCGCCGTGTCTCCCACCTTCCCCGGTGCGGTCCCTGGTGGCGGCTGCGAGACCCGCCTTGCTGTGTGGGTGAGGATGCAGGGAGCTGACACAGCAGGATTTCCTCATTTCAAAAATCGTTTGTACCTGTTCTCTTAAATAACAGGACAGCCAGTCCACATTAGAACACGTGGGGAAGGAGGAAAAGCAGAGATAGAAACCCATCAGGCATCGCTGCCTAGCAATCGGGGCCCCGCCGGGCACAGCATTTCGGTGGTTTTCAACTAGTTTCCCCCCCCGAGGCGGCTGCCATCAGTTATCATGGCTGCCGAGCCGCGTCCCCGTCCTTGGAGCGGGCCGCCTTCCCGGTGTGTCCTCCCATCCACGTGGGCACACATGCAGCTACTCTGGCTCCTGTGGCACGGGTCAGACCACCCCATGCGCATCGTCCTGGAGATGTGCGTGCATTACATGTGTGTCTGAGCCCCTTCCGCGTGTCACCTCCCGTGTGGCTCTGTGGTTTTGCTGCTTTCCTGCCATTCACTTGGCCTCCCTGGCTTTGTGCTCCTTCCCCGTGGGGTCTGCTTTGGGTGGTCTGGGCTCTCTGTGCCAGGTCGTGACCCTGAGTGAAGCACCCGGACATGCTAGTGGGGGCCCTGCCCTGTGCCAGCTGGGGCGGCCAAGTGGAGGGCGGAGGGTGCGGAGGGTCTCCCAGGAGCCTCTGTATCACTTCATCAGTTCGCTGTGGCCAGAATGCTGTGACACTGTCACACCGGGCTGCTGGGGGGCCATGGTGGGGGGATGTGGGTGCAGTGCTCCCCCCCACGCTGCCCTGGGCCTGACCCCACATGCCCTCGGAGGGTGCCCACGCTGCCTAGAAACGGGAGCCAGACCCTGTGCCTCCTCTTCAGACCTCGCGGAGGATGTGCAGTTTTTTGGGGGCCAGCTCCCAGCTGGGTGGATGGATGGAGATGGGCACGGGCAGGGGCGCAGACGGTTTTGGCCTCTCTCTACCCCTGTCCTCAGCTTCCCCAGAAAACGGCTGCTGTTCACAGAACCCCACTCACAGTTTCCTCCGGAGGAGGAGCTGCCCTTGTGCTGGGTCCTTCCTGACCTGCACCTCTTTACAGACCTCTGCGGTGGCATCTGCCAGATCACTGGATGCCCCCCAACGAGGCTGGGCACAGCCAGCTTCTTGGTGCCGGCGTCAGGCTCCAGCTGCTGACTCCAGGCAGGAGCGCGGCGGCGTCTGTCACACGGGGCCACCGTGGCCAGGCCAGCTGCTGGGGCGGGGTCTTCACCCAGGGCCTTTGGCTCTGTGATGGCCCTCCTGCTCTGAGGCTTGTGTCCCAGCTCCTCCCACCCCTGTGAGGCCCTGCTCCTGCCGCCCCGCCTCGTGCCAGCCTCTCCCATTGGCTGTGACACCTGGCGGCATTTGCAGCCAGTCACAGGTCAACGTTGTGCAGGGCACACAACGCACAAACCTCTTTCCTTTCTTCCCGAGAGCCCCCGGGGCACCTGTGGGTGGGCCGAGGCCCCTCACCGTGACGTGAGGATGCTGACCAGGGCCCTGAACGTGCAGTCCTGGGTGTTCAGGGTCGTCTTGGCTAAATTATTGCTAAATGAGGACTTATCTGGAGAATATGTGAGTTGGTCATAGCTTATGGGGTAACTGCTTTGTACCTGTCTCTAATAGAGGGAGACTTTTCGGTTCTTCTGTGGCCTGTAAGTAATTACATGATCCGTGTTACAACCCTCAGAATGGACAACATCCCAGAAGGAAGCCCGTCAGCCCACCGTGCACGGTCATCGCCTGAGGACCAGCAAGACCTCCCAGAAGGATGCCCACCAGCCCAGGAACGGTCATTGCCTGAGGGCCAGTGGGACATCCCAGAAGGAAGTCCAGCACCCCTCAGTGAAAAGTCACTGTCCAAGGACCAGCAGAATGACCCAGAAAGAAGCCCGACAACCCAGGAATACCCAGTGCCTGAGGACCAATGGAGCATCACAAAAGGATACCCGCCAGCGCACAGCCAGTGGTCCTCGCCAGGGGCCCAGCAGGAGACTGTCCTGGAGAAGGGGGAGCGTGCAGCCCCAGAGAGACTCATATGGGACCTTGAGGGAAGAAGCGTGTCTGGCCCCGGGGACACATGGACGTTTGCTTCACGCAAAGACTCTGAGGCCCCCGCTCCAGCAGAGGGCGGGAGCAGGAGTGCTGGGGTGTGCCAGGAGGCGCAGCCGGAGCGGACAGGCGTGAGCAGCGCCGGCAGTTCAAACCGTCAGGCTGATTCCGTGGTGCCCGTGCCCCGTGTGGCAGGCCCGCCCGCGGGAGAGAGCCTCCCGCCACGCTGCCCCAGGCACCGGGGTGAGCAGAGCACACAGCCGGGAAGCCCCCCCGGGGCAGCGCCGCTCTGGCTCCAGAATCCCGGGCTGGATGAGCCTCGGGCAGGGGAGACTGACCGGGAGGAGCTGCGGGCCTGCCTGATCAAGGAGCCGCTGTCCAGGTGGAGCTTCGTGGGGCCGCCGGGCGTCCCTGACACCGGCCCCATGTCGCTGTGGGACCCAGGGGCTAGAGGCATGTGCGGCCGTGCGGGCAGCTCCGCGGCCTACTACGCCCTGGCCACAGACCTCCCCGGGGTCCTGGATGCGGTGCAGGCCCAGGAGGCCGACGGCAGTTCATTTTCCTGGAATCTCAAGGAACTCTTTTTTGGTGAACAGACAGACCGAATGTCCTCGCACAGTTCCCGTGCCCTGGCAGAGCTTGTGGGGACACCCTCCCCTGCGCTGGTGGCCTCGGATGCGAGTGGTCTGCACGGGTGTGGGCCACAAGTCCCAGATGACAGAGAGCTGCTGCTCCTGACGGGCACTTACCTGCATCTCAGTGAGGTTCAGTCTTGTGAGAGCCGAGCCGCGCCCTCTGACACTTGTCTGGGGTCCTCAGGACACTGCGAAGGAAGTGGCAGAGACAGCCCGGCCTGCGTCCTTCCCGTGGACGCATGCCTGTCGCCGGGAGCTGGCCCCCTGGACACGTGCCCGTTGAGGGAGCCCAGGCTGAGCTTTCAGGTCACCTCCACGCCTGTAAGAGGGGACAGCCCAGCGACGCCTGGGGCCCCTCTACAGCACGAGATCCGGGAGGGCACCTATGCCGGCAGCTGCTACCACCGAGACGGCTCGTGGCTGAGTATGTGGCCCCTGCCGCGGGAGCACAGCACGGCCGGTTGGGGGCCTTCCTCGTCCCTGGGTCTGATGGGGCCACACCCTCTGAATGGTTTTGGCAGAAAAGATGCACTGAACGACTTGCAGTGAGAGGTTGTCTCTTGAAAAGTAGGGTTATGCATGCAGGTACCTGGGAAGGGGGGGACCTCAGGTCCCCCACTGGGAGCCGCTCCGTGCACCCCCACCGGCTCTGGCCTCCGAGGTCACCCCGGGCAGCGAGCTGCATTGTGGGCCCCGGCGCCTGAGCTGCTCTGCTCCGGGAGGCCGTGTTCTCATCGGGCCCTTCACTTGCCCCTGGGAGTTGATTATCCTCATTTTACTTTTCTCTCGATTCTCCGGATCTCTTAGCAGATCCACATCATTTTAGCCAGTCATTTCCTTATTGCTGATTTCATAGTGTCAATTACTAAGGATTTTTCCCCTCACCTTTTTCCATTAACCTTTGAAAAGTTAAATAAGTAATATGTGTTACCTGTAGATAAACTAGGAAATGCAAACAGAAAGAGAATAAAGTCACCTGTAAATGCCCTCCCCCAAGACGACCCTGTCAGTTTTGGTGTGGACCTCGGAGGCCGTGTGAAAACGCGCGGACGCCGTGTGAAAACGCGCGGACGCGTATTCAGAACCACATGTGCCTTGTGTGCGCATGCACGCATGCGGGCTAGGAGCCTGTGGGCACGGACACGTGTGGTTCTACCGAGGCTGTTCCCACTCCTGGCGGCTGTCTCCAGGCTCCCCCTCGTCCAGCATGGGGGCCCCTGCCTGCCCCACCCAGGTGCACCGTGAATTGTCGTGGTGACCCCACCCCCCCTCCTCCAGGTGTGCAGTTTGAGGTGAAGCAGGTGGCGCTCCAGGGCTCCGCCACCCTGTTCTGCTGCTGGCTCGTGAAAGACCTGCTCCACAGCCTCCGGGCCTCGGCCTCGAGGGCCCGCCTGCTCCTGGCCAGCCTGCCCAGCTCCAGCCACTCCGTGTGTGAGCTTTCTGGAGCCAGCGTGGGGGAGGTGGGTGTCTGCGGTCAGCGCCCGCCTGGCCCCCGCCACGCGCTGTGGGAATTGGTGCTGCCCGGCTTCTCTCTCTCTCTCTCTCTCTCTCTGCTTCCTCTGCAACGGGAGGGAGGTCCAGTTGTGCCTTTTTAGTCCTGTCTCCTAAGACCGTGGGTAAGTCGTAAGCTGTACTTGGAGTCCTAAACCTGAGTTTGCCCCGTGAGCTGGGCGAGGTGTAAGCGTGCTTTGGTGTGTGCTCATTCGGGGTGACAGGGCACTTCTCAGGCCAGGCACCCCAGGGGCATGGGAGGAGCGGGGACAGGGGACCGGGTGACGAGAGCCTGCCTGCCGCTGGTCACGCGTGGCCCCTCGGGCCTCCCATTTCGTTCACAGGTGCTCAGGAGCAAGCCCTGGTTCGAGGAGCCCCCGAGGGCTGGGGAGCTGGAGGGGCTGGCGGCCTGCGAGGGCGCGTACTCCCGCAAGTACAGGACACAGAGCCCGCTGGGCAGCGGGGCCTTCGGCTTCGTGTGGACCGCGGTGGACAGGGAGGCAAACAAGGAGGTACTGTGGCTCCGTGTGCGGTGCCCGGGCCCGAGGCGCCCTCCGGGTAAAACGCCGAGCACATGGTCTGGCCTGGAGGGCGCCCGAGGCAGCGCACGCGTTCCTCCTTGGACGTCCTGCCCACCACTTCCGGGGCGCCGTGGGCTTCCCACGCGCCCTCTCCCTCGGGCGCTGTGTTTGCAGGGGCTTCATTCCCTGGTCTGTGTGACACAGGTCTCCCTCCTTGGTTGAGTCAGGAACCCAACAGACCACAGGACTTTCTTTGGACTGCTCTACCTGAGGAAAGGGGAAAGAAGCCTCCAAGAATTCTTCTCTTGGTTTGAAAAGAAACACATGAGGGGCACCCCGGGGGCTCAGTTAAGCATCCGACCTCAGTTCAGGTCATGATCTCATGGTTCATGGGTTCGAGCCCTGCGTCGGGCTCTGTGCTGAGCGCTCAGAGCCTGGAGCTGCTTCAGATTCTGTGTCTCCCTCTCTCTCTCTGCTCCTCCTCCACTCATGCTCTGTTTCTCTCTGTCTCAATAATAATAAAATATTAAAAACAAAAAAAAGAAACACAGGGAGTAGTTTCGCCTTTCAGAAGGCAGACACGTTGGCCTGAACGTTACTAGGCCAGCAAACGAGGAAGGAAAGCAGCCGATCAGAAAAGCGCTCTGCGGGCGCCCGCGGCTCAGGCGGTGAAGCGGCCGACTTTGGCTCAGGTCATGGTCTCACAGTTTGTGGGTTCAAGCCCGGCGTCGGGCTCTGTGCTGAGTGCTCGGAGCCTGGAGCTGCTTCATATTCTGTGTCTCCCTCTCTCTTTGCCCCTCCCCCCTGCTTACGCTTTGTCTCTCAAAAATAAATAAACATTTAAAAAATTAAAAAAAAAAAAAGAAACGAAAAGCACTCTGTAGGAGTCAGGTCTCGTTCGAATGCCGAGCACCATTCTGGGGTCTCAGTCTGCAGGGCAGGACGGGGGTAGGGCCATCCAGACAAGGCGGCTCTTGTGACCCCAGACCCGTGGTTCTCTCCACACGTTCGGGCCTGCATGTGTCTTTCGGCCGCGTGCTGTGGTGGTTGGTGTGCAAATCTTGTCCCCCTTTTCTAGATCTGCATCATCTTTACGTCCAGTCTCTTCTTTCTTGCTGGGATGTGTGTTACTAAATTGCTAGGGAGGACACTTTGAGGTCTTATGCGTGTTATGATTTGTTTATTTCCGTTTCAGTGGCGATGCGCCCTCCCCGTGGAGCCCATGCCCGCCGGCATCTCCCATTCACCCGAAAGGCAATCTGATGTTTTTCCTTCTGAATTTTTTTTAGTTTATTTATTTTGAGAGAGAGAGAAAGCACGTGAGTGAGGGAGAGAGAATCCCAAGCAGGCTCCATGCTGGGGCCTGAACTCAGATCATGACCTGAGATGAAACCAAGATTCAGAGGCTTAACGGAGCCAGAATTTTTTCTTTTAATCTTTGGACTTCAGACATTTCACCAGGATGTATTTCTGCACGTGTGTGTGTGTGTGTGTTTGTATTTCAAAGCTTTCTTTACCTTAAGAGAATGTATTCTTTTGTTCTGTTAACTCTTTTCTTTCCCTTCTTCTTCGCTCTGTACTTTCCCCTGAAGCCCCTCTCAGGCGTGTGTGGGAGCCCAGGGCAGCAGACTTCCTGCGGGTCTGCTCCGACCCGGGGGGGTGGGGGGGGCCGCAGCCTCTGAGTGGCCCGGCCGCGCCCCGGGCGTTCGGGGCGTCAGCTTACTTCCCTCATCTTGCCTTCCCTCACGTGTCTCCTCTGGCCTGGAGCTCATGGGGCCCTCTCTTCGCATGATCCTCAGGATCTGACCGCTTGTCACCACTGATGGCTGGCACTAGCCATTGCCTTTCCTCGTGGTCACGAGGGCTGACCGGGTTCTGCCGGTGCTCCTCACTGCTCCTGGCTCTGCGTGCTCCCCTCCCGCTGCTGGGCCCCTTTCGGCTGTCATTTCTCGGGGAGCCTCTGACCCATTTCCCTGCTCGCCCAACGCAGCCAGCATGCCGGGTGTTAGCTGGCCCCTGCAGCCTATGAGCTTGTGAGGCGGGGCTCGTGGGCCACCTTGTGGGGTCTCCTGCCCGCTGCCCCTGCTGCCCCTCGGCCACACGCCCGGCCCTCACCGGCAGCCAGTGCCCATCTCCTTCCTGAGACCCTTGCTGTTGCCCTGGGCAGTGAGGTCATGTCTCCCGTGTTTGCCTGTGTCTACCAGGCTTGCTGGGGCTCCACTGGGCTCCAGCGGATGTGAGTGGTGGCCTTTGCCGGTGTTTTCAGTCCTCAGGCCTCCTCGTTTGTCTCCTGGGTCAGGGCACCCATCCTCAGTTGAGAAATGGGGGTGCCAGGGCTTCTGAGGGCACGTACCTGCAAGGTCTCCGGCCCAGGCCAGGACTTCTCAGCCCCAGGGCCCGTCCATCACGCCCCTCGTCCACTGTATGTGGGCAGGTGTCCTCAGCCCTGCTGGCCAGCTGCTGGCGTGCCTCTGTGTTCCTCATGCCGGGCGGGGTCACTGCTAGGTTCTTCTCTCCCATCCCTGGATTCAGGGGAGGTACACGTGGAGGTGACCGCCCCCTGTGCTGTGAGCCAGCCGCGGGCACCGGGCTTGAGGGGACGCGGAGGCACACTGGTGGTCATCTCTCCCCTGTCTTCCTCGCAGGTGGTGGTGAAGTTTATTAAGAAGGAGAAGGTATTGGAGGATTGTTGGATTGAGGATCCCAAACTTGGAAAAGTTACTTTGGAGATTGCAATTCTGTCCAGGGTGGACCATGCCAACATCATCAAGGTAGAGTGCTGTTTCTCACTCGGCGGCGTCCTGACGTTGCTCATGTGGAAAGCCCTGAAACCTGCCGTCTCAAAGGGGTCGGGGCAGGCCCGGACCTGACTGTCTCGTTGCAGGTCGTGGACATATTTGAAAACGAAGGCTTCTTCCAGCTGGTGATGGAGAAGCATGGCTCCGGCCTGGACCTCTTCGCCTTCATCGACTGCCATCCCAGCCTGGACGAGCCCCTGGCGAGTTACATCTTCCGACAGGCGAGCAGCCGGCGCTGCGCTGGGGAGCGGGCGGGCTCGGGCACGGGCCCCGCGGCTGCGGAGGTGCGGCGCCCCACGCGCGTCTCTCGCAAGCTGGGGTCTAGCCTTTAGATTCTGGATTTGACGGCGTAAGATCTGTGTTAAGATCTACGTTGGAGGCCAGATGCGGTCCTGGGCTGAGCAGTGATGGAAGTTTGTTTATGTTCAGACAGTACCCACACCAATTGCAAAACAGCCAACAAAGTTGTCAGATGAAGGTTTGAGGCCTGTGCCTCTGGTCTGGGTCCTCGCCTCACGTCAGATCAGCGCTAAGCTGTGCAGCAGGGACCGTTGTGGGGCTGGCGTGGGCAGGGCAGGAGGCTGAGAGCCGAGCCTCTGGGTGTGCAGCACGGCGTCCCGGACGTGGTACATGCTCGTGAAACGGTAGCTGTCCAGTCAGTTGAGGTAATCAGTAGAGGTTGAGATTCTAGCAATCTCGTTTTATAGCATTTGTTTTGGTTTCTTTCTGTTTATGTATCGATCTTGGCCATTTATTATTTTATTGGAATAGGAGACTGATCACCGAAATAGAAAGGTGTCCTGGGAGACAGAGGTTGGGGAGGGGGATGGAGAGGAGACAGTAATTGTTGTTTTGAGTTTTGAGGAGAAGGTGGTGATTTCATTCTAGACTGTTCCGAGCACCGTGGAAAGAGTGGAGAAATAACTGGAAGGGGGGAGTGGGTAAATGAACAAGTCCCAGATTTGTTCTCTGTTTTTTTATTTTATTTATTTATTTTTTAATATTTTATTTATTTTTGAGAGGGAGACAACATGAGCAGAGGAGGGTCAGAGAGAGAGGGAGATACAGAATCTGAAGACAGGCTCCAGGCTCTGAGCTAGCTGTCAGCACAGAGCCCGATGCGGGGCTCGAACCCATGAATTGTGATATCATCACCTGAGCTGAAGCCGGATACTTAACCAACTGAGCCACCTAGGTGCCTCGCAGATTTGCTCTCTGATTGTTTCCTGGTGGTGACTCGATCTAATTGACATTTCTTACTCAGAGCTATAAAATCCCAGAAGCTATTGGATTTCTAAAAGTAAGTTTCTCAGGCACCTACTTATAACTTTCAGCATCATGGCTCAGCTCAGGGACTGTCCCCTCTCCCTCTTCCTATGCTCTAAGATCATAAACCCATCTACCTGAATGCACGGCGAAGATTTGTTTCTGAAATCTTCACGGCAGGCAGTGATATGACAACAGGAGTCCCTTATTAGTACCTGTGTGTCTCAGTTGTTAATTCTGGGGTGATTGACATAGGTAAATACAGTGTCCTCTACTTTAGAGGTTTGCAAGAAGTATCTATAGCCCTTCCGTAAATTTATATACATAAGTGCTACTGTATGTGAGTATGGATTCACGGTTTTGTATGGAAGTGCTATCACATATCAGCGTGTGTGCATACGGTGCCTGCTGTCAGTGAGTTGCCCCTCGCTCAGCGGCCAGCTCTCCTGCGCTGCGAGGGGACGGAGCGCCTGCAGTATATCGTCACCATCGTGCCCTCAGAGAGGGGAGCGTTGCGCGTGGCTTGCCGGGACGAGGCCCGTTTCCAGTGGACTCACTCGACGTCCACCTCCATGGGAGCCCCGCACACAGTGTGGCTGGCGCTCGCTGCTGCTCTCTGAGAAGCTGCTGGAGCCCACACGGGGGAGTTTGGAGACTTGCCTTCCGCTCCCGGCACTGCCCCACGCGCTGCCCGAACCCTGGGCAGGGTCCTCCCCTTCCCCGTGAACCGGCCGCGTCGGACTCCGTCTTTCTCTAGGGCCTCCTTCCGTCGAACACCCAGCCCACCCTCAGCAGCGCCCCACCGCGTCTTTGTAGCTGCTGCTTGTGGTCTGCCCCTCCCCCCGAGACTGTCACGGTGTGTGTTGAGGGGTGAGTGAGTGTCTGCTGGGAAGGTTTCTCAGCGCAGAGAGAACCTGGGCATCAGCGTCTGTCCGGCGGGGGCACAGCGAGGGGCGTTCGTGGGAGGGCACGGGCTGGCAGCTGCACCAGACGAGCAATCCTGTTTCGTGGCTGAGAACACTGCGGTGCAGACTCGGAGGCTTGATGAGTCAGAGCTCGTGCTGAGTGTCTTATCGCGAAAAACGGTGATGATGAAATTTTAAAGAATCGGGTGCCGATGCTGCTGGCGGCGGGGGGACGGGCCGGCCACGCTGCGCACCGCGCCCGCACCTGCTTCGCAGCCTTCTTTCTTGTCACCGGTGCCCAGGCAGTAGGCTTTTTTTCCAGCTAATCCTTACTTTAAACGCATGTTTTATTTGAGTTGCCTTTTTAAAAAGTCCCCGGGCCCCAACTGCAGCTGGTGTCGGCGGTGGGCTACCTGCGCTCCAGGAACATCATCCACCGGGACATCAAGGACGAGAACATCGTGATCGCGGAGGACTTCACCATCAAGCTGATCGACTTCGGCTCCGCCGCCTACCTGGGGAAGGACAGGCTGTTCCACACCTTCTGCGGGACCCTCGAGTACTGCGCGCCCGAGGTGCTCATGGGAAACCCGTACGTATGCGCTTCCGGCGGGCCCCGCCACCCGCCCGAGTCCAGGCGGGAGACGGTTTCAGTACGCGCTTCTTGGTGACAGGGCTGCCGGCTGACGCCCAGCCTCTCGGCCGTCTTCGGGGGGCAGGCAAAGCGCGGGGCGCTGGGCGGTGGCCGCGCCGGCCTGCGGCGTTTTCTCAGCCCGTGGAATCTTCTACACCTAAAAGCTTAGGGAAGATGAAAGGTCAAGATAAGCACAAGCAGGAGTGAAGAGGGTTTCTGTTCAGCTGGGCTTACTCCTTGTGACGACAGAGCAACGGCGATGCCAGCAAGCACTGGTGCGCACCCAGCGATGGGAGGTGCTGGCGCGGGGGACCCGTGTGGCCCGGGGCCCGGCCGGTGCTCACTGAGCCCTTCCCTGTCATCTGTGAGCCACCAGAGCCACCAGACGGAAGGAGGGGCTGAAGGGGGGTGGTCTAAGGAGGGCCTGGAGTTTCTTTGAAGATGTAATTTGAGCGCCTGGTGCCTCCAAGTGTGCTCTTGGCTGCTGTCTTGTCCCATGGTGGCCCTCAGAGCATTAGAGTTGGGGGCGGGGGGCTGCACGACCTTTCCATAGGACCGTGGCATGTGCTCTGTGGTTTGTCCCCCCACCACCCCTGCAGCCAGGCTGGGAAGCTCCCGCAGGACGCGGTGGTGCACCTCAGCGCCCGGCCCCGGGCGACCCCGCTTCTCCTAGAGCTCCGGCCCTGCACTGTCCCCATGCCCTCCTGCACCGCCCCCGCCCCCACCATGGTGCCGCACCAGGGCTTTGCTGAGCTCTGCCTCCCCCCTCGTTGTTTCTGTGTCCTTTCACACCAGGGGTCAGCGCGCCGTGGCCCTGGCCACAACGGCCCGCCGCCGGGTTTTAATCACAAGCTGTACTGGACGCAGTGGTGTATTGGCATATGCGGTGTCTGCGGCGCCTTGGGCGCTGCCACGCAGAGTGTGGTGGTGGTGACAGAAGCTGTGTGGCCCCCAAGCCGAAAACGTTTCTGTTTGGCCCTTTACAGAAAAAGTTCGCTGCCTCCTGTTGTCTATTGGGTTTTTCTCTTCACTCTCAGTATTCTTGAAATCTTTCTTTGTAAAACATCACAAACCGAGAAGCGTCAAACCTGACTTCCTTGCCCTGGCTTGTGCGGTCTCTCGCCCCACACACTCCTGAGGGCTGTCCTCCTGACCCCTCTCAGCATCCAGGACCCCCGGCCCAGCCCCCTGCCTCCTCACGTCCTAGACCCTCTTACCACTCACCAGTGTCTCTCAGCGTGACTCCGTGGTCTGGTGAAGCTGCTGTTCTCCAGGCCGGACTGTCCCCTGAGCACTAGACCTGAGTGACCACGTGGCTCGGGCCAGCTTGGCGGTAGCTCCATGACTTCTATGTGAAGGTGCCATTTCTCAGGCCAGCTGTGGGGTTTAGGGTTGGGCCATGTAATGTCTGGCAGTGTTGGCATCTCACAGGTGCCCATGTGACAAAGCACTGTCCTCAGCCCGTCCCCTCCCCCCCCCGCCTGCTGCCCAGCTGCCTGGACCCCTCCCCCCCCCCGGGTTGCTGTCGCCTTGGCCCTCCTCCTGCTCCTGTGCGGCCTAGAGCCTCCACTGTGCTATGCCTTCTCTCCACCTCCTCCAGGAAGCCCTCCCAGCAGGAGGTGCTCTCACATGCTGCGCCCCCCTTTTGGCAGTGGGCATCTCTCAGCTGCCTGAGCACGAAGGTTCGCTTTTCTCTCCCTCCCTGGTGCGAGGCTGGAGCCGGAATTGAGGGCGTACTTGAGGAGGGCGGCGGGCCTGTCGTTCTGGATGAGCCCGGGCGTGCCCCTGAATGTCGCCGCCACCTCCTTGCAGGTACAAGGGGCCGGAGCTGGAGATGTGGTCGCTGGGGGTCACGCTGTACACGCTGATCTTTGAGGAGAATCCTTTCTGTGAGCTGGAGGAGACCATGGAGGCTGTGATCCACCCGCCCTACCTGGTGTCGGAAGGTGAGCCGGGCTGCAGGTGCCGTGGAGACGGCTCAGGCCCCGCGGCGGACTCAGCGCCCCTTCGTCTGCGCTGATGACCCCGGGCTCTTTCTGTTCCTCTAATGCTGATGCGGACATTGACACGGACATGACTAAACCCTCATGATGATTTTACGTGCGTGAGGGTCTGCTTCCGAGCCGGACGCTAGCAGCGAGAACTGGGCTGTGGCTGCGACCGAAAGGTCAGCACTCGGGTCAGACGCTCGTCACTTGGCGGCGATGGCGGGACGTGGCCACCCCGCGGCTGACGGGAAGCCTGGGGGTTTCTGTCGCACCTTGGGCTCTTGTCGGGGCCACACGTGGTGGTTTGCACGTGGGGCAAGGACCAGTGGGCTCAGTGCCTGGAAAGGCCTTCCTGTGCCTGGAGTCAGCCCCCTCGGCACCCCATGTGGAGGAGCCCCGGGGGGCTGGTAAGAGTTTGATGGGCGCTGCTGGCTCTGGGGTCCCTTCCAGGCTTCGTCCCGCTGCCGCACGGCGCTCGTCGTCCTCACAAGCACGGGCACCTCGTGCGCAGTCCGTGCTTCGGCCGGAAGCCAGTGTCCGCGCTGCCACGGGCCCGCACCTCGGACCGGGGCTCGCGCACCAGGGACCGGGGCTCGCGCACCTCGGACCGGGGCTCGCGCACCTCGGACCGGGGCTCGCGCACCAGGGACCGGGGCTGGCGCACCAGGGACCGGGGCTCGCGCACCAGGGACCGGGGCTCGCGCACCAGGGACCGGGGCTGGCGCACCTCGGACCGGGGCTCGCGCACCAGGGACCGGGGCTCGCGCACCAGGGACCGGGGCTCGCGCACCTCGGACCGGGGCTCGCGCACCAGAGACCGGGGCTCGCGCACCTCGGACCGGGGCTCGCGCACCAGGGACCGGGGCTCGCGCACCTCGGACCGGGG
>PJEM01016073.1:0-27317 GCA_004023845.1 Helogale parvula | reverse complement strand
CCTACACTTGCCCTCCTCGTGCACTCCGCACCCAACAGACCTCAGCGCCCTGTGCGGGTGCCCCATAGGTTCCCCCATAGCCATCCCCCGGGTCTCCAGGTGCGCCTTGCAGGTGCCTCCCCGTTTCCCCTCCATATCCGTCCAGGTCTCAGCTCCCCCTGAGAGGACTCCTCCCCTCCAACTTCCCCGTCGTCCCTTGCCCTCTCTCCCCTGGCTCCGCCCCTTGCACGCTGAGCCCCCTTTACCACTCAGCGCCTGCGCACTGCTGCGCTGACCCCCGCATCAAAGCCGCTTCCGAGCTACGCGCAATAGCCGGCGTCACGCGGCTCCCGCACGGCTCCCGCGCGGCTCGAGGCAGAGGCCGCCCAGCAGCAAGACAGGGTGGGCTTGGCGCCCAGGCCGCGCCTTTCGGGTGAGGGGCCGCCCCCGGGGCTAGACGCCAGCCCCCACCGAAGCGCGGGCTGTACCCACGTGGGCGAGGGGGAGGGCGGGTGTGGCTGGGGGGAGAGGTCCCAGGGGAGCATGGAGGCGCGGGATGGGGAACAGGCCGGGAGCGGGGGCGCCCCAAAGCCCTGCGGGTGTGCGTGCCCGAGTTTGCACCCTGCTCCACCGAGTTTGCGGGGGCTGGAGGCTTTAGGCCCAAAGGCCGCGTGGCGCGGAAGGTGCTCGATCTGGAATTGCCTTGTGGAGGACAGCTTGCCCAGACCCCACCTTGCTAGTCCTAGCGTGTGTGTTTGCTGAAAGCCCGCTCTCGGGGAGCTTTCCTGGCCCAGGAGTGTGCACTGGTCCAGACCCTGCTAAGGCCTCACCTTTGCTAGGCCTGGAAAGTGCATTTGCCAAAAGCCAACTTCAGGTCCAAATCCATTGGTTCTAGAATCTTCTGGACTAATACCTGCTTTTAGCTTAAACCCTGTTTAGGCTCAGGCTCTTCTAGGCCTAGGCTGAATCAACTTAGTCCTGACTCCTAGGAGGCCAGGGCCGAGTCATGCCTGGATCCCGCCGAGATATGTCCTACTGAGTCGGCTTCTTTCTCACACAGGTCGGGTCAATGGCAGGGACTGAGATCTCTGTCCCTTCTGTGCAGTTTACCAGAATCAAAGAACTGGAGTCGATGCCAGAGAAAGCCCTGGAAGTGGCGGAGGATGATGGGGCGTGCCGAGGGAGGGAGAACCAGGGCCCCGGAGACCTGGTGGCCAGGTGCCCCTACGGGCCCCTCCCGGGCAAGATGCCGGAGGGGGAGCAGGAGCCTGCGCTCACCACGGAGGAGGGCGAGAAGCACATCGTGACCCTGCAGACGGTGCCCTTTTCCTCCGAAGAGGTGCACCTGCAGGCCGGCGGCTGGCCGACCCTGACGCCCGGGGAAGGGGTGCAGGTGACACTCCCGCAGGCCAGCAGTGGGCTGCAGTCTCTGTGGCTTGAGGAGGGGTCCCAGCCGTGCGTGGCTGTTAACATCCAGGAAAACATGTACGCTTTGCAAGAGATGGAGGTGACACAGTTTCACGTTCTGGAGGGCAGCATGGCCGTGGCCAGCGAAGACGGCAACTTTGTGGTGAGCCTGGCTGAAAGCGCCGGGCTGATCAAGGTATGACTGGTCTTAATGAACAGACTCTGTTTCTAGAGGAAAAACTCTGACAGCTTTTTTTTTTTTTTTTAAGTGACTCTTGGTGCGGTCTTAGGTATGGACGAGCGATTTAAAAATTGCACTTTAAAATTAAACAGGATAAAAATAATGCCCTGGGAAGATCTTGGGAGACATCATGTTCTTTCCTCTCTTTTTTTTTTTTTTTTTAATTTTTCTTGTTTATTTAATTTTGAGAGAGAGACAGACGAACAGAGTGAGAGTCAGAGAGGGGCAGAGAGAGAGGGAGACACAGAAGCCGAAGCAGGCTCCAGGTTCTGAGCTGTCAGCACAGAGCCTGATGCGGGGCTCGAACCCACGAACCATGAGATCATGACCTGAGCCAAAGTCAGGTTGGATGCTCAACCGACTGCCCCCCAGGTGCCCCTTTCACGTTCTTTTCTAAGAGCTTAAAAGCTTACACTGATTAGAATACTACAGGGTGCTGTGTGGGGGTTTTTTTGTTTGTTTTGTTTTTATAGAAAACAGCATGACATTTCATTACCAAACCCCTTGGTACTTAGTAGTTACGGCTTAAGCATTTGGTTGCAATGGACAATCTTCTGTGCTTCTTTCATTTTTTTTGTTTTTCTTTATGTGTTCTGTGGTTTCGTGAAGGCCACGAGTTTTATCGATTGTAATCAAGCGTATAGTACTCTTTTGTGAATACTCATTTTTGTTAATTAGCTCGAGAAAAGCCAGGAGGAGGACCGGCCCCCTGCTGAAGGAGGACTCGGCGCCCATACCGAGGAGCAGTTCTTTCTCGTGGAAGCCAAGCCTGGCGGCAGAGGAAGTGACGAAATTGTTCTGACGATTTCAAACTTAAACGTGGGAGAGCAGGAAGGCAGACCTGCCTCCGATCCAGGACCTATTGAAAAAACCAACTCTACAAAAAATCAGAAGACTACAGAGGGTAGGCCAGTTCATTTAGCATAAGAGATCCTGCATCACGGAGGGGGTGGGGGGGCCTGCGGTTTTCCTTAGGGGAACAAGATGGCGGTTACAATGGTATGTGATGGACCTTTAGTTGGCTTTCACAATGTCAGGAAACGCGAGAAAACTTAAGCTCATGGTCTGTATGAGGAATCAAATCCAAAAGAGCGTTGTGTCTTGGACACACGTGTTCTAAAAGCATTGTACAAATGCTCCTGCCATGTGCCGTGTAGGAGCAGAGGAGGGGGGCCCGGATCTGCCCTTGGTCTGCAGCCAGATGGTGGGAGCAGGATGCGGGGGGTCAGGAATGCAGGGCTGATGGAGGCCAGGGCAAGAGCCTGGGGGCCAGGAGAAGGGCTGATGCCCAGAAAGCAGCAGAGTGAGCACCTCCTGTTAGGCGAGGACCAGGAAGAGAACACAGGTCCCATCAGGACGGTCACCATTCCAGGCAGCAGGAGGCGGCTTCCTAGAGTGGACAGCTCCTGGAGAGTCCCACGGGGCGGGGGCCGCTCAGAGGGCGACTAGGCCAGGTTAAGAGGGACCTTGAAGCCTTCCTAGAGTCGTATTAAAACAGATTGCATGGCGGCTGCCCACGGCACGAGGTTGACCCTCAAAAATTACTTGCTAAGCTGTTTAGAGTATACTAGCATCTCACTTACTTAAATCAAGAGAGTTTATCCCCCAAATCTCAGTTTCTAGCTCCTTTCTACAAAGTCATATCTGGCAACACTTGGCTGTTTCCCCCCGGCCACAGGTGGCCGGGCTGGGAGGTGACTCCGTTTCGAAAATCACACCACTACCCATGACTGTTCATAACCTGTAGGAAAAATCATTCATGTGGGTTTATCGCCTCTGGCCTCAGCCGGTGGTTGGGTTTGCAGTTTTTTCTATAATGTGTTTACACTTATATAGCATTTCTCCCATATTTAAATCAGGTTGTACCCCCCAATTCCCAATTCTTAGCTCGATTTATTTTTTTTTAATTTTTTAATGCTTTTTAAATTTATTTTTGAGGGTCAGAGAGAGACAGCGCAAGCAGGGGAGGGGCAGAGAGAGAGGGACACACAGAATCTGAAGCAGGCTCCAGGCTCTGAGCTGTCAGCACAGAGCCCGACGCGGGGCTCAAACCCACGAACCGTGAGATCATGACCTGAGCCCAAGTCAGACGGTTAACCGACTGAGTCCCCCAGGCGCCCCTCGGTTTATTTTTAACATGTTCACAATTGTGTGCACCCCTCATCACTAATTCCAGGCTATTTTAATCCCCAAAAGAAAAGTCTTCCCACTTAGCAGTCATTTCTGGACATTTCACTAATAAGGACTCGCGCGCATAAAATATGTGGCCTTGTGTGCGTGGATGCCTTCATTTGGCCTAATGTTTGCAAACTTTGTCCGCGTTGTAGTGTTTCTCCGTGCTCTGTTCCTTCATTCCTGAGTGGTAGCGCGACGTGGGCACGGCCTCTTTTGTTTACGCACGCATCCACCCATCCCCATTTGGGCTGTTTCTGCATTTTAGCCGTTGGGAATCGTACTGCTCTGAGCACTTGCATACAGGTCTTTGTTGGAATGCTCTTTGTTCCGTTCTTCCGGGTGCTCACCGAGGAACGGCGTCGCTGGCTCCTCTGGCTGGTCTACGTTTCGCTGTTTGAGGGTCTCACGCTTTCCCACAGCAGCTGCACCGATTCACGGCCCCACCAGCGGTGTCGGAGGGGTCCGGGTCCCTTCCTTGCTGACACTTACTTCCCGTTTAAAAACCATGAGCCCTCCTAGTGGATGTGAAGAGTTATCTCGTTGTGGTTTTGATTTGTGTTTTCCTGATGCCTCATGAGGTCGCGTATGTTTTGATGTGCTTTTGGCCGTTGCATTCTTCTTTGGAGAAATGTCTGTTGGAATCTTTTGGCTGCTTTTTAATTGATACCCGGATTCGTGGCCCGGTGCCAATGCCATAACGAAATACCACAAACTGGGTCGTGTTAACAACAGAAATGGGGGCGCCTGGGTGGCTCAGTCGGTTAAGCGTCCGGCTTCGGCTCAGGTCAGATCTCACGGTTCATGGGTTCGAGCCCCGCGTCGGGCTCTGTGCTGACAGCTAACTCAGAGCCTGGAGCCTGTTTCAGATTCTGTGTCTCCCTCTCTCTCTGACCCTCCCCTGCTCACACTGTCTCTCTCTGTCTCTCAAAAATAAATAAAAAGCATTAAAAAAATTTAAAAAAAAAACAACAACAGAAATGGATCCTCTCGTGGTCCCAGAGGCTGGAAATCTGAGGTCAAGATGGTGATGTTGGATGGCTCCAGGAAAGAACGTGTTCTTAGCCTCTGGCCGTTGTCAGAATCGTGACAGTTTTGGGCTTACAGATGCCTCCCTGGCATCTGCCTCTGTTGTCTCCCTCCCGGTGTGCCTCTCTCTCTGAGATTTTTCTCTTCTCGTGAGGGTGGTGGTCCTGCTGGATTAGGACCCACCGTCGTCCATCATGATCCCCTAAACTTGACGGCATCGGCAAAGACCCTATCTGCGAGGAAGGTCACAGTTACAGAGATTTGCCGTCAGGATTTCAGTGTCTCTTTGGGGGGAACAGTTCAACCCAGAACCTTCTATTCCACGCCTGTTGGGTGTTGTGTCGTGAAGGCTGTTGGAGTTCGTCCAGTGGTTTTTTTTTCTGAAGCTGTTGAGAGGACCCTGTTTTCCCTCCTCTTCCTCTTGTGAATCTGGTGTGTGGCCCTGATTGGTTTCTATTTGTCCCACCACCCTTCCCCTGGGACACGTTCCACTAGGTTCTGGTGGAGAGTCCTTTTAACAAGCTACTGGGTTTGGCTTATCAGTGTTCTATTGAAGATGTTTCATCTGTATTTATAAGGGATATTGGTCCGTAGTTTTCTTTTTTTAAATACTTTTTTAAAATGTTTTATTTATTTTGGAGACAGAGAGAGACAGAGCATGAGTGGGGGAGGGGCAGAGAGAGAGGGAGACACAGAATCTGAAGCAGGCTCCAGACTCTGAGCTGTCAGCACAGAGCCCGACGAACGTGAGATCATGACCTGAGCCAAAGTCAGAGGCTTAACCGACTGAGCCCCCCAGGCGCCCCTGGTCTGTAGTTTTCTTCTGGTGTCTGTGGCTCTAGTGTCTGAGTAATATTGGCCTGCATTTTTGTGCATGATCTTTGAAAAGGATTGATGTTAATTCTTTAAGCATCTGGTAGAATTTTCCAGTAAAGCCCTCTGGTCCTAGCGATTTCTTTGTGGGTAGGTTTTTTATGAATAGCTCATCCACTTTATTTGCTATAGGGCTATTCCGATTTTCTGTTTCTTCTGGAGACAGTCATGGTGACTTGTGTGTTTCTAGGAGTTTTCCATTTCCTCTGGGCCGTCTGGCTTGCTGGCACACAGTGGTTCATTTCAGTCGCTGATAACTTCTCTACTCTGTGCCGTTGGTAGTAATGTCCCCGCTTCCTTCCTGATTTTGCTTATTTGACTAATCTCTTTTGTTTCTCAGTTGCAAGTCTGGGTAAAGATTTGTCAATGGTGGTCTTTTGAAACAACCCATTTTTGGTTTCGTCAGTTCTGTTGTTTTTCTGTTTTCAATCTCATTTATCTCTACTCCAGCCTTCCCGATTTCCTTCCTTCTGCTAGCTTTGGGTCTAGGTTTCTCTTATTTTTCTAGTTCCTCAAGATGTAAAGTTAGGTTATTGACCTGAGATGCTTTTTCTTTCTTAAGGTAGGTGTTTGCAGCCAAAACTTTTCCTCTGAGCACTGCTTTCACTACATGCTGTAAGCTTTGGTAGGCTGTTTTTCACTTCTGCTCTGCTCAGAGCATTTCACAGTGTCTTTGTGCTGTCTTCTTTGACCCAGCAGTCACCTGTGAGTGTGTGGTTTAATTTCCATTCACGTATGCATTTTCCAAACTTCCTTCTGTTACTGATTGCCGCTTTCATGTCATAATGGCCAGAGAGCATAGGATTTCTGTGTTTTTAAATTTATTGACACTTGTTTTATGGCCTACCACGTGGCTTTTCCTGAAGAAGGTTCTGATGCACACCAGGAGAATGTCCATCGTGCTGCTGTTGAGTGGAGTGTTCTGTGGATGTCTGTTACGTCTGTTTGGTTGATGGTGTCGAGTCTTCTCTTTCCTCACTGAGCCTCGGTCTAGTTGTCATCTCCATTGTTGAAAGTAGGGTGTTGAAATCTCCAGCTGTTAATGAAGTGCCTCTCTTCCACCTTCAGTTCTGTCAGTTTTTGCTTCCAGGATTTGGGGGCTGTGTTATTGGGTGCGTATGTATTTATAATTGCTCTACCTTTGTGACGGATCGAGTCTGTTGTCATTCTATAATACCCTTACTTGTCCCTTGTAGCAACATTTGCCTTAAGTCTGCTTTGTCTGTTACTGGAGCTGCCTCAGCCCATCCGGTTACCGTTGGCTGGAATGTCTCCTGCTGGGTTACCGTAGTACACTAAAAAAAAAAAAAAGATGTACCAAGTTACTTTTATATGTTCCAGTGGAATTTCAACATCTAAAAAAAAAAAAAGATTTCTACAAATACACAAACTCTGTATCTTCTCCCCGCAGAAGCAAAACGAACCTTCCGCTGTGATATCTGCACGTTCGCCTCTTCCAGACTCTCGAGTTTAAACCGTCACAGGAAAATTCACAGCCCGGAAAAGCCTTATATGTGTCACCTGTGCCTGAGAGCATTCCGCACCGTCACGCTCCTGCGGAATCACGTCAACACCCACACAGGTAAACTGGCGGGCACGGATTATTTCCCACGAGGGTTGTGTGCTAAGGTTTGTATACACATATGGATCCACCTGCCTGCGCTCCGAATAACGTGTTTGTTTTCACCTCTTTAGTTTTGTCTTCTTGGACTTTGCTTAAAAATATCCAATGTCGTGAAGATTCTCTTCTCACGTGTCTCCGAGGGTATTTATGATTTAAAGGACCTCTTCTGAATTGTTAAAGCATTTGGAAACGGAGAGTGTAATTTTTAGGTTATAAATTCCTAGGAAAATCTGTGGTTCAGTCTTACTTAAAAAGGCGAAACGGTGTGATTTTGCAGGAACCAGGCCCCACAAGTGTGGCGACTGCGCCATGGCCTTTGTCACCAGCGGAGAACTAGTCCGACACAGACGCTACAAACACACGCACGAGAAGCCCTTTAGATGCTCCCTGTGCACCTACGCCAGCGTGGAGGTGAGTCTGTCCTTGTGCTTGGAGCTTCGAGGCCTTCTTACTAAGTTGACACGGGGCGCCCGGGGGGCTCAGTCGGTTGAGCGTCCGGCTTTGGCTCAGGTCATGACCTCGAGGTTCGTGGGTTCGAGCCCCGCGTCGGGCTCTGTGCTGACAGCTCGGAGCCTGGAGCCTGTCTTCCGATTCTGTGTCTCCCTCTCTCTCTGCCCCTCTCCCGCTCCCACTCTCTGTCTCTCAAAACTAAGTAAACATTAAAATAAGAAATTTTAAAAAGTTGATACAAAAGTTATGTTACACGAACAGAATCTCCTATAAAATAGGTTCTACTAAAGATACTGTTCATATACAATCTGTCTGGGAAATAATGCACATTTTATTTTCTACATTTAAAATAGAAAATTGGGTTTTGGGGGGGGATCACCGACTCGTGAAAGCAACACGAAAGGTACATGAATTACAAATAAAATTACTTCCATGCAGCTTGTTCGCGCATTTCAGACACGGCCCGCGTCCACTCTAATTCCAGACACAGCAGCTTTCTCAGATGTCCGGTAATGTGTCGTGGTCACTGGGACTCTGACGTTGTGTTTCTGACTTCTGACAGCCTTGGCCACACTCTAAATGAAACGACAGCAGAACGGGATGCCTCCTTTTTAACACCTGCGGTTAACGCTGAAGGACCCGGCTCTCCGTTAGGATGTCTGCCGGGCCCCAAGGCCGAGCCCAGTGGGGAAGGGACCACACGCTCGAATGGCACGGAGATAAAGGATCAGGGCTCAAGTTTAAATACAGTAATGGTGCAACCCTGTTTCATAAACTAGGGAAGTTCACGGACGGGGTCAGGATTCGGTTTCAAGAATTTTTTTCCCACTATTACTATTTTTAAAAATTATTTGTCATCGGAGTTAAAGGTGGTGGCTGCATGTGGGAATGCAGAGAGGCGGCTCCAGAGCTCCAAGCCGCCCAGGCCCGGGTGGCCGCGCCGTTGGCATGCTGCTGGTTTTCTGTGCAAGCTTGTGCGTCGGCAGAGACCCTGCTCGGGGTGGCGGGGGACGGTGCCTGTGCAGCTCGAGATCTGGTCGGCGACATAGGGACGCCCCACCGCTGCCACCACGCCTTCTGTCTAGTCTCCGCCCCCCGCTGTGGGTTCTAAGCGGGGAGCCGCCCACACCGTCCCTTGACGCTTGGGCTGGCAGAAGGTTCCGGAACCGTGGGCAGACCACAGTGTTTCTGACCCCTCCTCAGCGCACCTGTCCCCCTGGCAGCCCCAGGGGACATCCGTGCACGGCCGCCTTCACTTCCTCTCGATGCTTCCCACACCTTTCCTGCTGTAGTGGCTAAAACTTCTTGTTTTGCCTTCAGTGGACTCAAAGACGTCCACTTTCCTTCTGAAACCCCAGGCGAATCTTTCGGTTTGGACCCCGTTTTCCATCCTCAGTCTTCGGTGGCTCTCGAATGTTCTCCAGGCTTCTGTGCGCGTGTCCCGTACGGGGAGCCAGGCGGAGCGCGGCTTCCGGGGATGAGGCCTAGTCCGTCGCCTGAGTGTGGCTGATGGTGCCGAGTTCCGCTCAAGGCAGCGGCGGGCCTGTGGCCCGCGCCTGCGGAGAATAAGGAGAGTTCTAGAAGGCGTTCGGACAGGCTGAAGTGGCCGGATGGGAGGGAAAGTGTGGTTTGCCTTTTAACTAATTGCCTGGATATGTAATTAATCAAATTAGAATCTGTTTCCTTTTACTTCCGTTTCATCTTAGAAAGAAATCTCCACCACATAGAACCCGCTCTGCGTCGAAAGGAAGGCCTCGCTGGGTCCCTGTGCCGTGGAGGGTCCGCAGCACTTTGTGCTGTGAGGCGTCCCGTGGGGATGTCGGCCCCTCGGAGACCCGACGCCGCAAGCTTTCTGGCCTTTGTGCGCTGCCCCCGACTGTGTGTGGCCTTGGGCATGCAAGTAAAACCATGTGTGGCTTTGAGAAGCTAGATTTCAATGTTCCCTTTGTGCAGGCGAAGTTGAACCTGGGAGGGAGTCTTGAAAATGATGCTCATTTCCCCAGCGGATCTCACACACACACAGCACACAGAAACTTCTTCCACCACAGGAGATAAAAGCAGTGACGGGTGTATGTTTTCCAGCGTGTGAAATACGCTCTGACGTTAAACTCGGACCGATTTCTAGGTCTTTTATAACTCTGATCAGTGGAAGACTCTACCGCTTAAATTTTTTTTCATTATCTCTTTTTAATTTTTTTAATGTTTATTGTTGAGAGAGAGAGAGAGAGAGACAGAGTGTGAACAGGGGAGGGGCAGAGAGATGGAGACACAGAATGTGAATCAGGCTCCAGGCTCCGAGCTGTCAGCACAGAGCCCGACGCGGGGCTCGAACTCCTGAGCCAGGAGATCGTGGCCTGAGCCGCAGTGGAGCGCGTCACCGACTGAGCCGCCGGGTGCCCAGGGCTCTCCGGCCTCGAAGTCGGGCGCCAACGGCCTCCCGTTGTCTCGCAGGGCAGCAAGCTGAAGCGGCACATCCGCTCGCACACGGGGGAGCGGCCCTTCCGGTGCGGCGTGTGCAGCTATGCCAGCAAGGACACCTACAAGCTGAAGCGACACATGCGGACGCACTCAGGTAGGCGGGCCCCGCGGGCGGTCCCGGGTCCCCAGGGCGCCCGTCAGCAGGGCCCCCGCGGCCCGGTCAGAGCTCAGGTGGCAGAGAGAGCGTTTCTTCTTGCTTCTCTGACGCGGGGCTCCGGACCCGCACCTTTGCATTTGTCTGGCATGGCGGGAGTCCGCGGGAGCAGGATGCCGTCTGGCACTTGCGAACCTTGTCGGGCATCCCAAAGTCCCTGCTTAACTGCCCCTTCAGGGTTTTTTTTAAAGTTTATTTTATTTTGAGAGAGAGAGAGAGAGGAGAGCAAGCAGGAGAAGGGACAGAGAGAGAGGGAGAGTCCCAAGCAGGCTCCACACTCTCAGCATGGAGCCCGATGTGGGGGTTGAACCCACGAACCATGAGATCATGACCTGAGCCGAAGCTAAGAGTTGGATGCTGAACTGACTGAGCCACCCAGGTGCCCCTCATCCTTCGGGGTTTTTTTAAAATTATTTTTAAAAACATTTTTTATTTTTGAGAGAGAGACAGAGTCAGAGCACGAGCAGGGGAGGGGCAGAGAGAGAGGGAGACACAGGATCCGAAGCAGCTCCAGGCTCTGAGCTGTCAGCACACAGCCCGACGCGGGGCTCGAACTCAAGACCACAAGATCCTGACCTGAGCCGAAGTTGGAGGTTTAACCGACGAGCCCCCAGGCGCCCCCAGTGACCCTCAGGCTTGAGGCAAAACGTAAAGTGTGCCGGTTTCATTACGCACTTAGTCACTTCTTCATCCGTCTGTAGTTGACCCGTAGCTGAAGCACCAGCTCCCGTCGGCTGTTAGAACCTTACGCGACCCACGCTCCCCGGGCTGGCGCGGTCCTCCCCAAGACTCGCCGTGTCTCATGACCGGACGGGTGGGACCGATTCCCAGCGGTGGCATCAGCGGATGATGTGGTGTTTCTCGCACTCGCTTGACGGTTTTTCTGTACGAAGTGATGTTTACATGTCCGTCTCGGCTCTTAACGCCAGGGCAGGAACCGGGCCGCCGGGTGACGAGCCAGCCACCAGGTGTCGGGAGAGCTGCGATCTGGGCCACTGTCCCCACAGCTCTGCGCGACCCGGCGGCGTCCGGCCTCCTGCCGGAACCTGCCGCGGACTCTGGGCTGCCGTGGGAGGGGGGCAGGCGGAAGGAGCCGTGGGCTCAGCGGCTGGGCTTCTCCGGGGAGGCTAAGGGCTCGCTGGGCGAGGCCACCTGCCGAGGGCCACTCCTGTCCTCCGCGTCGCAGGTGAGAAGCCCTACGAATGCCACGTGTGCCACACACGCTTCACGCAGAGGGGCACCATGAAGACACACGTTCTGCAGAAGCACACCAAGAATGTCCCCCGACACCAGTGTCCACACTGCGCCACCTTCATCGCAAGGAAGAGCGACTTGCGTGAGTATCTGGGTTGATGGGCTTCCTTAACTCACAGTATTTGCAGGCCCGTTGGGGGTAGGTGCTGGGAACTCAGCAGGTGATGGTGACAGGCGGGAGCTGGGCTGCAGGACCTGCTCCAAAAGAGGATTTTTTCCCAGCGGTCCTGTGGTGCCATCTAGTGGCGGGACTGCAGAAGTGCAGTCTCGTAGGTTGGCTCGCAGTCCTGGCCGAGGCCCGTTTTGCCCCAGGTAGGCCGGATTCGCAGGGACAGGTATTTGAGCCCCGAAGCACTTTCGCAGGGGTTGTTTTATCCCACATGAGTTCTGTTTTCACAGATGAAACAGATGACAAAGGAGCTTAGGGACATGCAGAGATCTGCCCCCAAGGCCCCTAAGCCAGGAGGTCCCGGGAGGTGGCCTGTTACAGGCTCTGCTCTATGAACCCTCACAAGTGACACTCTGCAGACTTCTCCTAGGCTCTTGCTGTCATCCGGAGAACGTCCTGGCCCCCGAGGTGACAAAAGTAAGGACCAGAACAGTCTTTCCCTTAAGGAACTCACTTCAGTAAGAGAAGCCACCTGGGACCTGAAATCCTTTACTGGAACTTGGTTACGCCCACTCCCGGGTCCCAGACGCCACAGAGAAAGAATGGAACTTTCCGTGAGCGACTCTGAATGCCAGAGTTAGGACTCAGGACTGTGCCCTGGGGTGAACCAGGCTGTGTGAGCACCGGGTCGCGGTGGGCACAGCCGTGAGTGAGTGAGCCTCTCCCCTTGTTTCGGGTTCCCTGGGCTTCCCGGTTTCCGTGATCCTATTTCCCTTCCAAAGTACGTAATGTTGTGACGCTCAAAACACGCCAGCAGACGTACAGTCACTGGTTTGCCGGAGAAACCCTGGAGATGAGGCGCACGGCTGGGAAAACATTTCCGAAAGGGTGAGGGTGTTTAATGAAGCTTTAACTTTTAAAAGTCTAGAACATTCTGTCAACATTACTGTAGTTACCGGCACACCACAAAACACAGCCCAGTGGGACGTTAGGGCACCAGGGTCACCGGCCTGTTGCCGGGAAAGGAAGCAAGACATCGACAGCTCGGTGAAGTGTGTGGGTCACGGCTCTGCTCAGCAGGTGGCCCGCCCGCACACCCCGCAAGGTGCTTCATGGACGAGTGAGGTGCCCCGTCCCGCCGCTGCGGGAGAGCCAGCCGCGCCCGGGCCTCAGTCAGCACGAGCGGGTGTGCCTCCCCCGGCCGTCCATTTCTGTTCGGCCTCTTACACAAATCATCACAAACCACCATGCTTTGATTTAAAAAAAATTTTTAAGGTTCATTGTTTATTTTTTAGAGAAAGAGAGAGACAGAATGGGAGCAGAGGAGGGTCAGAGAGAGGAAGAGAGACACAGAATCGGAAGCAGCTCCAGGCTCTAAGCTGTCAGCACAGAGCCCGACGTGGGGCTTGAACCCACGAACCGTGAGATCATGACCTGAGCTGATGTCGGCCGCTTAACTGACTGAGCCCCCCAGGCGCCCCAGAAACCCCATGTTTTAGACTCCCTTCCACAGAAATTATTCTAGAGCGTGTCCTATCAGACGTGAGTCCGCGTCAGTTAGGACCGAGGGAAAGAACAGGGCTTTGACTCTTAACACAACGTCTGGGCTTTTTCTTTAATTACGATGCAGAGGTTCTGTCTTTGTTATTTATGTAAAACCACCTCGAGGTCATCCTAAAACCCACCCCCGCCGTGATAGGGCTCTCAAGGCGCTTTGTCAGGTGAACACAATAGGTCCCACGTGCGGCACCTTCCATGGCGGAGGAGCGTCCTGGGCTCATCAGCCTCCTTCTGAGCAGCCCCGCACTCACCCAGCAGGGGTGCCTTCGCTCCCTGGGAGACGCTTGGCCACCTCTGTCACAGCTGGGGAGGAGGCCGGGGGGCTGGTAAATTCCCTCAGTGCCCAGGACACACCCCCACCACCCCAAGAAGAAAGCAGCACCTTGGTGCTGTGACCGAGGGGCCCTGACTCAGAGGGGAGGGGAGAGCGGCCGGCAGAGGGCCAGCCGCCCAGCGACACGCCGCTCTGTGGCTTCCTAGGTGTCCACCTGCACAAGCAGCACGGATACAAGGCCGCCGAGATGAAGTGCCGCTACTGCTCCGCCGTCTTCCATGAGCGCTACGCCCTCGTGGAGCACCAGAAGACGCATAAAAACGAGAAAAGGTTCAAGTGTGAATTCTGCCCGTATGCCTGCAAGCAGGTACTCCGTTTCCGCCGGTCCGGGGACGGGGTGGGAGGCAGGGTGGACAGCAGGAGGGAGGGCTGGGGTCCCCTCTCACTCTGAGAATCTTGGGGGACAGAGATCACGCGTCAGCGAAGGAGCCTGTTCAGAATAGCATCCAGGAGCCGATGCTGTAAAGCAACGCTCCGTAGACATGTGGTTTACGGACCCCTGGAGGTCCCTGAAGCCAGTCGGGGCCGTAAGGTCAAAATTCCTGTCGTTAGATACTCCATTGATGCCATCACGTTGTTTGCCCTTTTCACTGTGTTGACATCAGCCATGCAGGTGCCCCCGCAGCAGAGGTGACCGAGCAGTGACACCAGGCAGGTCCAGTGTCTGCTGTGTCTGCACCGTCAAGCACAGCAGCAGAAGTAAAGGGCAGTTTTACTTACGAGTGTCCTGGATGAAGTAGTAACAGGTCTCAAGTTCATTCAGTTGAGACCCAGGATGCTCCTCTTTTTTTGTTGTTGATGATGTTTGTTTATTTTTGAGAGACAGAGAGAGACAGCGTATGGGGGAGGAGGGGAGAGGCAGAGAGGGAGGGAGACACAGAATCCGAAGCAGGCTCCAGGCTCCCAGCTGTCAGCACGGAACCCGACGCGGGGCTCGAACTCATGAACTGTGAGATCATGACCTGAGCTGAAGTCGGTCATGGGCCCCCCCGGGGCCCCTAGCTACTCATCCCCGAATGGCAGAGCGTCCGTGCCGTCTTCCGAGGCACAGCTCCGTCTGCAGGGAAACACCTGTGGCCGGGTGTGAGTTACCAGCCCAACTAGCCACTTGTTTCATGAACCACGGTTTCACCTGTAAGAACGAGGGGCAGAAGGGGCAGGCAGACTCTGCTGCTTCTGTTATTGGATGTTCAGCAACAGGTGGTGCCTTTTTCTTGAAAGTAAATGAAGTGAGTCCATCACTTCAAGGAAAATGTGTTGCCAGAGATACAATTTCAGCTGTCAGGAGGAAATTACAATTAGAAATCTGTACATCGACCTCCGTGAGCTTGAGGAGCTGACACTTGACGGCTTCTCTAATGAGACGGGAGTGATTTTAAGGAAGCGTATTTTTACGTAGCGTAGTGAAATGTGTCAACATTTAGAAGCTCTCCATGACTCAGTAAACTGATATTTTCCCAAATGACCAGTCAGACCATTATCTTAGAAAATCATGCATCAGTAAAAGATTCACTCAGACTGTGAGATCAATGGACTGTCATGTCACGAAATACTAAAAGGACCCTCTTCCCCACACGCCTTTCCTCTCGCTCCCCCCACCCAGGACAGCGTCGCTCAGCCCCACTGTGAAAGTCAAGGTCCCACCGACGCCATGCTGTCCTGGAAAGGGGGGTGGGAGCAAGGCACGAGGGAAGAGAGCGCCCCCAAGGGAAGCCTTGTAGAAATACAGTTCAGTCATGAACAGTCATTAAAGTGGGCTGTGCTTCCTCTGCACCATCATAGCGTTTTAGATAAAATGAATAAAATAAGTATTTTTGCCGGAATTTATATATTTTTTGGTCATGCTTCTCAAAATTTTTTAAAAGTTAATTTATTTATTTTGAGAGAGAGAGAGGGGAAGAGAGAGAGCAGAGGAGGGGCAGAGAGAGGGGAGAGAGGGAATCCCAAGCAGTCTCCACACTGTCAGCACAGAGCCTGACACAGGGCTCGAACTCACAAACTGTGTCCGCTTGACGGAGCCAAAACCAAGAGGCAAATCCTTAACCGACCAAGCCACCCAGGCATCCCAGCTTTTCTGGATTATTTACTTGCGTAAATCTTAGTTAAAATTCCTTGTTATTTCTTTTACTAAGAACAGTTATTGGGGCACCTGGGGGGCTCAGTCAGTTGAGCATCCGGCTTCGGCTCAGATCATGATCTCACAGCTTGCGGGTTCGAGCCCTATGTGGGTGTCTGTGCTGACAGCTCAGAGCCTGGAGCCTGCTTTCGATTCTCTGTCTCCCTCTCTCTCTGCCCCTCCCCCACTCATGATCTGTCTCTCTCTGTCTTTCAAAAATAAATAAATGTTAAAAAAATTTTTTTAGGGGCACCTGGGTGGCTCAGTCGGTTATGCCTCCAACTTCGGCTTAGGTCAGATCTCACGTTTGTGAGTTCGAGCCCCGGGTCGGGCTCTGTGCTGACAGCTAGCTCAGAGCCTGGAGCCTGCTTCTGGTTCTGTGTCTCCTTCTCTCTCTGCCCCTCCCCCTCTCATGCTCTGTCTCTCTATCAAAAATAAATAAAACATTAAAAAAATTTTTTTAAGTTTTTTTAATTGAAGAACAGTTATTATCCATTTTATGCTTTTAAACAGATGTTAAGGTTTGTCCTGATATTTACCAGGAAGTTAAGAGGCCTAATGCACTTCCAACCCCAAATAGCCGTGGAACTGAAACTCTGACATTGGATTTTAAGTTTGCAGGTTCCTTCTGCCCTTTGTAAACTCAGATCATTGCAAATGGTTCCAGAAATAGGGCCGCTAATCCATGAGGTCTCTTGGAGGGACAAATGATTATCGTTTCCCTCCCCATAGAATGTTCTACCGCATTCCCCGTGGGACCCGCTGGGCGCTCCTCGGTGCCGACGGCAGGGACGGTGGCCCAGTCTGTCCCCTACATAGCCAGACCCTGCTGCCCCCTCCACGAGTGCCACCGTGACAGTCTGTGCGCCGTCATTTCTCTGAATCACGCTGTCATCCTTGCGGGGGAGGGGAGAGGTGCATGAGAAATAACATCCAGGACGGAAAACAAACATCCCTGTAGATACTGAATGCTCGTTTCCCTCCCTTTCCCCGCTAGGAACGTCACATGACCGTTCACACACGTACCCACACCGGGGAGAAACCGTTTTCCTGCGCCTCGTGCGATAAGTGTTTCCGACAGAAGGAGCTTCTGAATGCGCACTTCAGGAGGTGCCACGACCCCGGCTTCGTCCCGACCGTGCACCGGTGCCCCTCGTGCGGCAAGGGCTTCTCCCGCTGGGTAAGCCCCCTTCACCCGCCGTCTTCCTTCTTGCAGAGACCCCTCGGCGGCCCAGGCCCCGACACCCGCAGGGAGTTTAAGCCCAATTATAGAAACGTGCGTCTGCCTGGCCTTGGGGAAGTGGGGTTCGTTTTGTTGGAGTCACAAAGCTCTAGCAAGTCGTATGAAAGCGCGGCCCCCCCTTTCTGTGAAAAGACAGACAAAACCTCGCAAATGGTTGTTGGGAAGTTTCGTACTAGAATCCGCAAGAACCCCTCATCTTTTCTTTTTTTTCTTTTTTTTTTAAATAAATGTTTTATTTATTTTTGAGAGAGAGAGACAGTGTGAGCAGGGGAGGGTCAGAGAAGGAGACACAGAATCTGAAGCAGACTCCAGTCTCCGAGCTGTCAGCACAGAGCCCGACGCGGGACTCGAACCCACGACCCGTGAGATCATGACCTGAGCCGAAGCCGGACGCACAACCAACTGAGCCCCCTAGGCGCCCCAGGAACTCCTCGTCTTAAGTGTAACATCGTAACATTGTTCCTGTGAATCAGATTTAGCTGCTTCCCAGAGAGAATGCAGTTTTCTAAATGCCTCAGAGATGCTCCTCGAGTAGTCCCACGGGCCCTCTGCTGAGTGACACGTCTGCTCCTCCACATTACTCTCTTGAGGGGCGGCATCGGCTCTGTTGCCATGTGAAAATTGCTTTAAAACTTAGTGGCTTAAAACACCATTTGTTTCCTCGCATTTTCAGGGGGTCAGGAGGGGCTCGGCTGGTGGGTCCCGTCCATCCACTCGCGAGGTTACGGTCAGGATGTCCACGCCCAAGATGGCGCCCTCCCGTGGCTATTGGCCAGGGTCTTCGGCTCCTCACCACGGGGACCGTTCTGTTGGGCTGCTCAGGTGTCCTCACGACCCAGAGCAAGTGAGAGACAGCGAGGAGGAAGCCGCTGTGCCCTTTGTCATCTACTTTTAAAAGTGACCCATTACTTTTGTTCGTTAGAAATGAATCACTAGGGGCGCCCGGGTGGCTCAGTCAGTGAAATGTTTGACTTTGGCTCAGGTCACGGTCTCATGGTTCGGGAGTTCGAGCCCCGCATCAGGCTCTGCACTGATGGTGTGGAGCTTGGCTGGGATTTTCTCTCCCTCTTTCTGCCCCTCCTCGACTTGTGCGTGCATGCTCTCGCTCTCTCTCTCAAAGAAATAACATTAAAAACTTTAAAAAGAAACAAGCCACTAAGTCCAGCCACATCTGAGAGGTGGAGTGTAGAATCCCTTTTGAAAGAAAGAGTCAAAGAATTTGTGGACGTTGAAAAAACGCCACAGATGATGGATGAGTCCAATCTCTAGGCGATGCGCGCTCCAGGCTGGCTCTGAACAAGACTCAGTTACCTGAAGTGACTGTTTCTAGGGGGAGAAGCTTTGTCTTTCCCCTTTGTGTTTTGTGGGTCATGGGGCGGGGGGAGGGGTAATTCCCGAGGGTGAGTACAACTCTTAGTTCAAAATCTCAACTACAAGCTGTGACCATAGAGCCAAATCAGCGCTCCTACACGGTCAGCCTTCTCACGAGTCGGCACCGGAAGGGGTCTGCCCTTCGGTGTGAACAACAAGAAAACAGGGAAAAGAATGAGTCAGCCTCCCAGAATTCCTCAGGGCAAGCAGTCAGAAGATTTGAAACTTTCTCTTGCATTCAAGAGACACATTGGGTCTAGAAAACACACGTGTCTCGGAGATACCACAGAAGCAGTCACACAGCAAAGCAATGTCACACAAAAAGTGAGTCAAAAGCATGCTTTGGTTTCCCGGGGCACATGAAAGTTATGTTTATGCCATTCTGCAGTCTATTAAGTGTCCAAGAACAGCAGGCCTAAACAAAGCGTATCTTAATTTAAAAATACTCCACTGCTAAAAAAAATGCTACCCATCTGAGCTTTCGGCAAATTGCGATCGCTGATCACTGATCACCGTAACAAATATAATAACAAAAAAAGTTTGAAATATTTTAAGAATCACCAAAGTGTGACACCGAGACACAGTGTGAGCTTTTTGGGAAAATGGCGTCGATCGACTTGGTCAAGGCAAGATTGCCACAAACCTTTCATTTGTAAAGGAAATACAGCATCTACCAAGTGCAGTAAGACAGAGTGTGGTACAGTGAGGCGTGCCTGTGTATGAAATTCTTACAACTTAATAATCAAAGGGCAAATCCCCAGTGAAAAATGGGCAAAGGACCTAAATAGACATCTCTTCAAACAAGTTACAAAGGGCCCTAGAAGCACTCGAGCAGATGCGTCATGAGCTGCCAGGGAAATGCGAGTCCCAGCCGTCGTGAGAACGCAGAAGATGGCCGTGGGGGAGGCTGCAGTCAGAGAAGACAGGTCATCTTTGACGTGGGGAAGCTGGGCTCCTCCGTCACTGGTGGGATTTGAAAATGGTGAAGCCGCTTTAGAAGATAGTTTTTCAGTTTTTCAAACCGTTAAAAAGTAGTTGCACCCCAAGGCATAGACTCAAAAGAGCTGAAAACACAGGACCACACAACAGCTTGTGCACAAATATTCATAACAGCTCCCCCAAAGAGGAAGCCACCCGAATGGGCATCAGGCGGTGAACGGATGAAACAGTTTACAGCCATCGATGGAATATTACTCAGCCATGACGAGGAAGGACGTATGGATGTATCGTGCTACAACGCGGGTGAACCTTGAAAGAAGCCAGGCCAGAAGATCACGGACTAGAGGATTCAATTTCTATGAAATGTCCAGAATGGGCAAATTTACTGTAGAGACAGAAAGTACCTTAGTGGTGGCCAGAGACCGTGGGGGTGGGGAGCCCGGAGAGTGATCCTAAGAGTGAAGCTTTCTTTTAGAAATGCTCCAAAATCGACAGCGGCGATGGTTTTACGACTCTATGAATAAACTGAAAACCACTGAACTGAAGTATACAGTTTTTTTAAGTTTTATGTCTATATTCTGAGAAAGAGAAAGAGCATGCATGAGCAGGGGAGGGGCAGAGAGAGAGAGAGAAACCCAAGCAGGCTCCGTGCTGTCGGCGCAGAGCCCAGCATGGGGCTCAGTCCCGTGAACTGTGAGATCGTGACCTGAGCCCAATCCAAGAGTCGGACACACAACCGACTGAGCCGCCAGGTGCCCCGTTATACAGTTTAAATGGATGAATTGATAAATTATACTTCAACAAAGATGTTTCAAAAATAAAAATTTCCCACTTATGGCTCCACTTGGAAGTGGCCACCTTGTCCTAAGACATTAAAAACCTGGGGGCGCCTGGAGGGCTCAGTCGGTTGAGTGTCCGACTTCGGCTCAGGTCACGATCTCACAGTTCGTGAGTTTGAGTCCCGCGTCGGGCTCTGTGCTGACAGCTCAGAGCCTGGAGCCTGTTTCAGATTCTGTCTCTCTCTCTCTCTCTCTCTCTCTCTCTCTCTCTCTCTCTCTCTGCCTCTCCCCCACTCACTCTCTGTCTCTCAAAATAAAAAAATAAAGTCATAAAAAAATTAAACAAGAAAGAAACTTAATAGATTGAAAAATCAACTCTTCTAGCACCTGCAGGGGAGGGGAGGAGAGGGCACAGGACAGGTCTCTGCCTCAAGATGGGAGAGCGGTGAACAGAGAGTCTCCCCTGCAGCCTCCACGGGAACCAGCACCGGGGGCTGGGCGAGGAGCGGGAGAACCGGACTGGTGACGGAGGACCAGCGGGAGACTCGGGCGGACAAGTCTGCGATTGAAAGCTACAGATCCAGACCCAGAGGCCCCCACAGAGCTGTGCACTTTACCGCCGGGAGCTGGACCAGGTTCCCACACGGAATGTCTGAAAAGGAGTCCCCTTCCCCTTCCTTCCAGCAGGGGAGGCGCAAGGAACCCGAGATACCCCGGAGCCCCCTGTTCTCCTTCACGGAGCCTCCCTCGGGGAAACCAGTGACTCAGAGCCTAGCCCGCTGGGCAGCATCAGAGCCTAACCCACCCGGCGGAAGGGAGGCCCCCCAACTCCAGCCCCCAAGAGCCATCCTGTGCACCTGAGGTGGAGAATAAAACTCAGAAGCATGTGGGAGGGTCACAGCCCGGAGGCACGGCTCCCCGCAACACGGAGACCCCGCCGCAGGCCACAGAACACCCCTGCCCCACGCCTCACCCCCACGGCTCCCCGAAACACGGAGACCCCATCAGAGGCCACAGAACACCCCTGCCCCACACCTCACCCCCACGGCTCCCTGCAACACAGAGACCCCGCCACAGGCCACAGAACACCCCTGCCCCACGCCTCACCCCCACGCTACCGCAGCCCTATTTAAGGCCATTCCTTCCACCCAGGGCGTCAGGTCCAACTATCAGGAGGCCCTCACAAGGCAAACCAAAAGGCAAGAATCACATTTGAGGAGTCAGAACAGCAAACCAGACATGGCAAGGGTGTGGGACTCGTCAGACCAGGGATTTAAAACAACCTGGATTAACACGCTGATGGCGCCGATGGGTAAAGTAGACAGTTCGCAGGAACAGATGAGCATCGGGAGCAGGGATGGAAATTCTAAGGAAAAAAAACAGAAAAATGCTCTAATGGAAATGAAAAGTGCTCTGATGAGCGAAATCGAGGAAAATCTGAACAGAGGGAGAAGTAGTCCATGTTCATGGATAAGAAAACATATATAGTGTCAAGGTGCCGTTTCTTCACAGTTTGACCTATAGATTCATTGCAGTTCCAATCCACATCTCAACACATCATTTTGTCAATAATGACAATGTTCAGAGTTGACGTGCAGAGGCAGAAAGCCCAGAACAGCCAGCACAGCACTGAAGGGAGAGAACGAAGTTGGAGGACTGACTCTGCCCACCTTCAAGACTCGCTGGAACTGCTGGGGATCCATCCAAGGGACACAGGGGTGCTGATGCACGGGGCACACATACCCCATGTTCACAGCGGCGCTGTCAACAATAGCCAAGTCATGGGAAGAGCCTAAATGTCCATCAATGGACGAATGAATCAAGAAGATGTGGTTTATCTATATGATGGAATACTACATGGCAATGAGAAAGAATGAAATCTGGCCATTTGTAGCAACGTGGATGGACCTCGAGGGTGTCATGCTAAGTGAAATACGTCAGGCGGAGAAGGACAGATACCATATGTTTGCACTCATAGGTCTAGCAGGAGAAACCTAACAGAGGACCATGGGAAGGGGAGGGGGAAAAAGAGTCAGGGAGAGGGACGGAGGCAAACCATGAAAGACTCTTGAACACTGAGAACAAACTGAGGGCTGAAGGGGGAGGGGGAGGGGGAAGGGGGTGATGGGCATGGAGGAGGGCTCTTGTGGGGAAGAGCATGGGTGCTGTATGGAAACCAACTTGACAATAAACTATAAAAATAAAAAAAAAACAAAGACTCGCTATAAAGCCATAGGAATCACAGCAGTGTGAGTGACAGAACAGTCACACGTGGACAGAACAGAGAGCCCAGAGAGGCCCCGTGGACTCCGTCTGCTGGTCTCTGACGAAGGGGCAAAGGCGATGCAATGAGAAAACACCATCTTTTCCGCCAGCGTGCCTGAAGAACTCGAATTCCATGGGGAAGACCTAGACTGAGACCTTACGCCTTTCGCAAAAATTCAAAATGGACACAGACCAGGGTGCCAGGGCGGCTCAGTCAGTTAAGTGCCTGACTGTTGGTTTCAGCTCAGGTCATGATCTCATGGTTCGTGAGTTCGAGCCCTGTGTCGGGCTCTGTGCTGTCACCACGGAGCCTGCTTGGGATTCTGTCTCTCTCTCCCCCATCTCAAAATAAATAAACATTTTAAAGGATGGACCACAGACCTAAATGTAAAACGCAAGACTGTAAAACTCCTGAGAATAATGTAAGAGAAAATCTAGATGACCCTGGATATGGTGGTGACTTTTCAGAGAGAATACCAAAGGCACCCTCCATGGCTGAACTCGTGGCCTTCACTAAAATGAACCGTTTCTGATGGAAGAGGACAAGTCAGACAACGAGAAAATATATGCAACAGTCCGCTCTGGGGAAGGACTGGCATCCAGAATACAACCCCGGCTCACCAGCGGGCGAGGGCGTGTGACAGACGCCTCACCGGGACGACGCTGAGGCGCCAGATTCACGGGTGAGGAGCTGCTCCACCTCGTACGCCATGGGGGGGGGGGGGTTGCACGTTAGAACGAGACGCCGCCCACCTTTCAAAACGGCCCCAGGTTCCAGGAAGGTGTGGAGTTGCGCACTGGATGTTTAGAGCAGCTGTCTTCCTGGCTGGCAAACTTGGAAGCGGCCAAGATGTCCTCCGGCAGGCGACGGATGAGCGAACTGTGCTCCGTCCAGACAACAGAATGTTTTCCAGGCTAAAAAGAAATGAGCTGTCAAGCCGGGAAGGTGGGGAAGAATCTTAGGCGCATTTTACTAAGCGAACGAAGCCAGTCTGGGAAGGGCACGCGCTGTATGATTCCGGAAAAGGCAAAACTACAGAGGCCGTAACAAGATGGATGGTTTCCAGGGGTGGGGAGGAGGGGGAGCAGCTGGAGCACGGAGGGCCTTCGGGGCCGTGAGACTCGCGTGCAGCCCTGGAATGGGAGATGCTTACCAGTACACGTCTGTCCAAACGCACAGAACCAACGACTCCGAGAAGGAGCCTCCTGTGAACTCGGACTCGGGGGGGTTAGGGCGCGTCCATGCAGGCCCTTCGGTTGTAACAAACGCACCCCCGCTCCGGTGGGGACGCTGATAATGAGGGTGAGGCTGGGCGTGTGGGGGCAGGGGAAATCTCTAACCTCCCTCCCAGATGTGCGAAGAACCTAAATCTGCTTTAAAATCCGAAGTCTTTAAAAATATGTAAGTGTGTATCTGGATGTTGGGATCCAGTTTAATTTTTAGAAAGTAAGTCATTCACCAGCTTCTATTCTTTAGCACGCTACAGTCCCGTATGTCCCCAAGTGAATGTCACAGGGCCGGGCGCCCGGCCTCCCGGGGAAGGACCCCCTCCCCGCGTTCCAGACGCTGCCTCCCACCTCTCTTGAGAGGCATCCCTGGGACACAGGTGTCTGTCATACCCTCTGCCCCGAGTCCGCAAGCATCTAAATGTCCTATCCGTTTCCTTAAAATCTTAGCCCATTTACTTTTTAAAGGCTAGACGTGTTTTTGTTTATTAATCCAAAACCGACGTCCGGAGTGGTTGGCCGGGAGCTTCATGAATTTGGAGGAAGGGGGTGTGTGTGTATGTGTGTGTGTGCGTGTGTGTGCGTGTGTGTGCGTGTGTGTGTGTGTGTGTGTGTGCATGTGCTTTGCTGGGGAAGGGGCCGTTGCTGTCACCGTATTCTCAAAGAAATCCTTGGCCCCAGAAGGCTTAGTCTGTGGGTAATCGTCGTGTAAACCCCGGGCCTGGCAGCCGTTCTTCCGGGTGGAGCCGGTAGTGATAATTTTCAGCCCCGCAGACCGTTTTCTGGCCCGACTACGCCGGTCCGCGGGAGCACAGACGGCTGCAGACGGACAGTTCGGGGGTGACTAGACATGGCCGTGTTCCGGAAAACTTGCTCTAGAAAAACAGTTGGCCAGCGGATTGGACCCTGGGGCCACCGCTTTCCCGCCCAGAATGGAACAAGCTTACCTCCTGTAACCTCCCCCCTGTCCATCCACGTGATCCTTCCCCTTCCTCCCGGAACCGGGACAGTCGAGTGGGGCTCCGCACTGAGCCGAAGGGGAAATGGAGGGGGCGGGTTGTACAGTCAGCAAATGGAATGACATGTCAGCAGCGCCTCACTTCGGCCTGTGCACTTCCCCAGCAGGGAAAAGCTTCTAACAATTTAAACCATCCTACGTGGCCGTAAGTAAGATTACGTTGGTTAATAGTCTTGACCAAGAAGTGTCTGGCTGCCCTGTTAATTCTGAGTGTTGAATGTGTTCAGTGACCCCTTGCGTGGGGCATCCGAGTGACTCAGTCAGTTACGTGTTCGAATCTTGATGTCAGCTCAGGTCATGATCTCACACTTTGTGAGACTGAGCCCCAAGTCGGGCTCTGCGCTCACAGCTCAGAGCCTGCTTGGATTCTCTCTCTCTCTCTCTCTCTCTCTCTCTCTCTCTCTCTCTCTCTCTCGCCCCCCTCCTCACCTGCTCATGCGCTCTCTTTTAAAATAAATAAACATTTAAAAAAATAACCCCACACGTGGTAGATCAGGAGAGAAGCTGGCAAGGCAGTAAAATTTACATGGTCTATTACGAATTTTCTTAAAATTGACAACTTACTGAATTTCTGGCCCAACATCAGGCCTCACTTTGCAGAGGAGACACATTCGAGAAGAATAGATTTTTGTCTTCTCATTGACATCTATGATAAAAAAATTTTTTTTGGCTAGACCTAAGCACAGCAGAGGGGCCCCCTTTTGTTATTTTAAGAAAAGTTTTTTTAATGTTTATTTATTTTTGAGAGAGAGACAGAGACAGAGTAAGAGTGGGGAAGGGGCAGAGAGAGGGAGAGACAGAGAATCCAATGCAGGCTCCAGGCTCTGAGCTGTCAGTACAGAGGCCGACACGGGGCTTGAACTCACGAACTGTGAGATCACGACCAGAGTTGAAGCTGGACGCTCAACCGACTGAGCCACCCAGGCGCCCCTAAAAGCCACCTTTTTTGTCCAAGAATCTATCAGGCACATGCTACCCCGTTTTTCAGCAGCCGGGTCTTTAACTGTGGGATTTTTAAATGACATTCCGTGGGTGACGCTGACTTCCGTGGGCTGTGTGTCACCTCTCCGACAGAACAACATGCGAAGACATTCCGAGAAGTGTGACGCGGGGCAAGGAGAGCCGGCGGCCTCGGGAACCGTGAGAAGAACGGAGAGAAACCCGACCGTCCTGAGAGATGCAGGAAAGGAAGACGGTAACTCATTTTAAACAAACTAGGTTTTAATTTGACAGTGATTTCCTTTTTTTTTTTAATTTTTTTATGTTTTATTTTTGAGACAGAGCATGAGAGGGGGAGGGGCAGAAAGAGAGGGGGAGGCTCCAGGCTCTAAGCTGTCAGCACAGAGCCCGACGCAGGGCTCAAACCACGAACGTGAGATCATGACCTGAGGCTTCACAGACTGAGCCACCCAGGTGACCCCAGTGACTTCCTTTTTATCACCTCCTGGGTGCTGAGTCTTACTGTGTAGGATACTCACCCAGAAGCCCTAGGTGCTGGTCCCCAGAAGGTCCTGGGCCCACTCTGTTGCTGCTGCCTGCCACCTCGGGCAGGGTTTGAACTCCATTTTGCCCCGTGTGGGTCACTGGCGCAGGTGCAAAGAGCCCCAGGTGGCGTCCACGGCTCCCAGTGCCGGGGTTCCTGGCAGGACAGTCTAGCGAGGCTGATGGCCGTCCCCCTCTCAGAGCCGGGGGCCCGTCACCTGCACCTGCGGAACCGCTGGGCACCGTGTGCATGTCTTGCGGCTGCTTCCGCAAATGGCCACAAGCTGAGGGGCTCAGAGCATCACAGGCTTACTGCCTCCTCGTTCCGGGGCCCCGAAGTCCCCAACCTCCTTCTGAAGGTTCCGGGAGACGCCCTCCTGCCTCTCCCAGCTTCTGGTGGCTCCCGGGGCCCCTCGGCTGTGGCCACATCACTCCAGTCTCTGCCTGTGTCTCCCTGTTCTGTCTCGTCTTCTTCCTGAGGACGCTTGTCACTGGCTGTAGGGCCTGTCTGGAAAAGCCAGGAAGATCTGCTCCTGAGACCCTTAATTCTGTCGTCAGAGACATAAGGTTACCTGCACAGGTTGCAGGGGTAGGATGTGGACACATGTTTTGGGGGGGGTCGCTGTGGGCGTCATGGTCTATACTCTGGCCTCAGGGAGCAGATGTGGGTTCCACGTTAGAGCAAAATGGGCCTGTGTCCAGCCTGCCCGCGAAGGGGTCCTGCTCCAAGAGGGACAGACCTGCTCTCCATGCAGGCGCTCTGTTTGCGTCCTCTGCTCCTGCACACGAGGATCTAGATCTGGAGAGCATGACCGGAAGCAAAACAGACGGAAAACATTTGCGTGACCCCCTCATTCTTAAATCCGCTATATTCTGATCCCAGCCCCAACCCTGACTAACCAGTGTCCCCACGGAGGGCAGTCAGCCCTTTCCCTGTCCCGCAGTTACCTGCCGAGGTAGGGGACTGCCCGGCCGAATTTGACCTTCTTGTTTAGTGTGAGTATATCCCCTGCGCTCTTTGAGATATACTTGTACTAAACGGTTATGCGTCGAGCTTGGAACGTGGGCGGCAGGGCTGGAGTTCTGATCTGCGCTGTACGCCATATTGAGACCTTCCTCGATATCCCCATGTCCTCCCACTCTGGGCTGGAGCCCTGCCCTCCTCCTCCGGCTCCCCCTCCTCCACCAGCTCCTCCCCCTCCTCCAGCTTCCC
>PJEM01016072.1:13239-27418 GCA_004023845.1 Helogale parvula | reverse complement strand
CCCCCCCCCCCCCCCCGTCCCACACGCGCACTCACACGGGCACCCATGCAGGCACGCGCGTACACATGCACACACACACAATGATACACACATATGCAGAGTGATGCCCACGTGTGCACACTTCTCTCCCAGCTGCCTACTCCTCTGCCCCACGGAACACAAGCAGCTTCTGCACACGGATGCAGCTTCTGCCCACAAACAAAGCATCATTGCACCAGCTTGGCGATCCCTGCACAGAGGGAGTCAGCACAAGAGGTGAAAACACACGCCCCCTCCGGAGACAAAGCAGCAAGTGGGGGGAGGGGAGGGGAGGGAGCTGGTGCCGCCCGGGACGTGGGCCCAATCTGCCATCCAGGGTGAAGCGTGTCTGGGAACAAACACACCTCTTGTTAGGGGAGGGGGGGCTGGCCATGGCAGCGCCCCTGGCACCAGGGTAGGAGGGCCACTTGGAACCCACTGAGGCCAGTGCCGCTGTGTGCAAGGTAGGAAGGGCTGCGTCCCCCTGCCCCCAACCAAAGGTGAGACCCTGGTGGCCGAGGCCAGCCTCACATCCAGCACACTGCCAAAGCTCTCCGTGGCCCTCCCTGGCCCAGGGCCCGTCCACCTGGTGTCTTCCCCACACCCTATCTCCCTGTCAGGGTCCTGCACAGACACTTGACACACGAGGAAACAGGCCCAGGAGATGCAGCCACAGGGCAGATGGAGACGAGGGTGGCCACTTGGCCTGCGTGCTGCCTCAACAACCCTGTGCAGGACTGCATCACAGAGACACTGAGCAATTCACCCAGAGTCACACAGCAGCAAAAGTCTGAGTCAAGATCCAAGCCTCTCTACTGAGCTCACCCACCTCCTCTTGCAAAGCCTGACTTGACAGCTCATGGAGTTTGCAAGCATCGTGTCTTGGGTGTTCACTGAGGGGTGTCTGCTCCTCTGAGCCTCCTGTGCACCTTCATGGTTGTTACTGAGGAGAAGACCTGATGCACCAAGGAGCGGGGGGCCCGCTGTCTCCAGGGGCTGCCCCTCCTCTCTCGTTGCACGCGCACGTGTCCAGTGCGTCGTGAAGGAAGAGAAATGCATTTCTAATGGACTGCAGTTAAGTGAGCCCGGGTGACCTTATTTGAAGAGTCATGTGGGAAAGAGGGCACCCCACCCCTAGATGCCATCACCTCCAAATTGGCTTGAGGGTCCCCACTGGGATTCTGTGGGGTGTCCAGAAATTACTCTCTAACTGACCCACAGGAAACCGGGCCGGCGATCTCACGAGCGGCGTGAGACGGGACCAGGACGAGATGCAGCCGCGAGCCTCGCGTGGCCGCGGCTCTGACTTGTCCATTTCCTGGTCTGTTAACCTTTACAGTCTTAACACCAGTGCTGTTGGTATCTGCCTTCACCGCACGAAATGAAACCCAGATGCTCAGCTAAATGTGCAAGCGTGATAGGAAACAAACACTCCCCTCGACTGAGGGCCAAATGGGTTTTTAATACACACACATATATAAAGGCGGAATTTTCTCCCGGGCCCAGAATGCACTGAGTGAGATAGTTTCCTTTTTAATGTTTGTTTGCTGTTTTTCCCTTTCATAAAAGCACTAAGTAATACCATGACCTTCTGGAATGCAAAAACATTTTTTTTAATCCAAAAAGCTTTTTGATTCCACTTAAGAAGAAAAAGCTCTATTTTGAAAACACATTTGATGGCCCACACCCATTATTTATGATTTTCTCATAAATTATTTTTCTTACGGACTTTTTAAAAATGGACATAAAACCTAGCACAGCAATGCAAAAAAGGGGGACAAACATACAAAATGGTTGGCAGCCAGGAAGTCAGTGCTAATGTAATAAGATTAGGCAGAAATGTGTGACTTTTTAAAGGGCTGTTTCTGGCATGTGGACTCCTGTCAGCCTCTGGGAGGCCAGAGGTATGGGAGGATCGGCATACGGACCCTCTCTGGGGCCGGAGTTCTCCTCGCCTGGACAGGTGGCCCTCGAGCCCAGGCAGCTGCTGGCCGAGTTTTCATTCAGGCCGTGCACAGGTCAGTTTACGGAGACCTTTGCCAGGAGGAAGATAGGCATCTCTTTGGCAGGTGGCTGGTGCAGTGTGTTTCTCTCCTCCTTGGAGACACAGGTCTGGCGGGTTCTGTCCCAGGTCTGCTGTGCTGGGTCTCCTCCCCTCTCCCAACCCCAGCCCGGGATCGACACCTCCTCCTTCCTTCCTTTCCTCCCGCTGCTCCTCATTCAGGGAAGCCTTCCTCCTTTGCAAGGTTTCAAGCTCCACCTTGAAACTGAGTTTCCTAACACTGAGCCTTCTCCTGCGCCCCTCTGTCCCCCTGCCCCCACGCTGGCCCAACTGCCCAGAGTGCGGTGTGGTGTTCTGCAGGACAGGCACCCAGCCCAGACGTGTGCGGCTGGCCAGAACACCAGATGCTCAGCCCCCTGAGCGCACATAATTTGGGTGAGGGAAGGTTTATTTTTAAGCCATGCAGGTTGACAGGGAGGTGTCTTGATCATGTCTGGAAAGTGCTAACAGTAAATTCACCCAGTGCTTCCATCAGATAGGAAGTTGCAGCTGTCATTTTAAGAAGAGAGAAAGCCTGTCAGTGGACACAACCCATGGGGCACTCTCCCTGGCCAACATGCTGGCTCTTTGATCATCCAGCTGGGGCTGCCAGCACCCTGGACAGAGCCCCCAGCCTGGAGCCAGCAGCACCCTGGACAGAGCCCCCAGCCTGGAGCCAGCAGCACTCTGAACAGAGCCCCCAGCCTGGAGCCAGGGGCTCTGGACTCCTGTTGGAGAACCACCGCCCTCCCACCCAGCCCTGAAGCTGCAGCCTGACTCTGGAGCAGGTTGTTCTTGGCCCTTTTTGCTCACAGTTTTGCTTTGTGGTCTAGGAATGTTCGACCCAGCCCCCCGCATGGTCCGCTGAATCTTTCCTCACTTCCCCTAATTTAATTCAGAGAATTGTTTCTGCAGACTTGGGTGCCGGATAAGCCACTCTACCAGTCACGGGTCCAACAAGTTCACTTAACTTCTTTGCTCTGTGGCTGCTGGTTGTGGGCATCTGGAGGAACTAGCCAATGCGGCCGTCATGCCCCCAACCAACCTGGGGCACAGGCATGACCCCCTGCTTCAGAGGGCAGCTGTCCACATTCCACGCAGGCCACAGCTGTGGCACTGCTCGGCGGCACGTCCCCGAAGACGCTCCTGTGGGGCCAGGCTGTGCTGGATATCAGCTGCCATGTCCGGCTTGAATCCCGGGCCAGTTTCCCTCCTCAGGCTTCAGGACAAGTGTCTGGAGCAGACAAATATGACTTAAGGTTAGTCCCATCAAGTCTTTACAGGGAGGACTCGTCATTCTGTCTTTCTTAATTATTGCTGTTAAAATAGGATGTGTAGGGCACGTGGGGGGCTCAGTCAGTTAAGTGTCCGGCTTCGGCTCAGGTCATGATCTCACGGGTCGTGGGTTCGAGCCCCGTGTCAGGTTCTGTGCTGACAGCTCAGAGCCTTGAGCCTGTCTTTGGCATTTGTGTCTCCCTGTCTCTTTGACCCTCCCCTGCTCACACTGTCTCTCTCTGTCTCTCAAATATAAAAACATTAAAAATTTTTTTATTAACCCAGGATGTATAATAAGCAAACCACGGGCATGCTGGTTACCCCTCGTGTTCCCGAGTCCACTGGACTTCAGCTGGTCCCTTTTTTCTTTGTTGAGCATTTTGCTGAATTCGCATCTTTTCACATTTGAGTTTCCTTGCCTGTGAATTCTGCCCACGCATGTCCTTTGCAATCTTTAAAAAAATATATGTTCCTGCCTTTTTCTTGTGGTTTGGCAGAGGTTTGGGGATATCAAACACACCGTTGATGTTGCAAAGTGGACCGTCTCCAGGCGGGCACTCGCTGGCTGACTTTGTCAGTTACAGACTGAACGGAATGGAAACCCTTCCTTCTGATGCCGCGGTTTAGACTCTGGGGTCTTATTTAAAGACGCTCTCACTACCTCTCGTCACTAACAGCTCCCTACATTTTCCATCAGTGCTGTGGTTTTCCGTGTTGCACAGAGCTCAGCAGCCTGTGAGAACTCTGCTTTTGCTGTGGTGTGAGGTAGGGATCGCACGCACGCAGGTCTGTTTCTGGAGTCTCACTCCTCCCCGCCAGTCTCTGGCCCCTGGCCATCTCTTCTTCCTAGTTTCTACTGCAGAGAACTCAGTTCTCCAGGAGCTTTACCAGTATCTTTGTTGTGTGCTGAGCAGAAGATGACCTGGAGGCAGCCCGTCACAGCCCTAGGAGGGTGAGCGCAGGTGTGGCTCCTGGTCCTGCTGGCCCAGAGGCCGGAGCCTCTCACCGTGTCTCCTTATCATCTGACTTCACCTCCCAGTGCTTCCTTGAAGGGAAAAAAACAGGTTTTTCCTTCTGTCTCTGCTCCCTGTGCTCTGTCTCCCCTGTCTCCACCCCGCTGCTTCAGAAAGCACACGCACCTGCAGAGGGAGCGGCTTAGGGAGACAGGATGGCCCTCCAGGCAGAGGGAGCTTTATTCCGAGGGCGAGAGCAGCTCACCGAGAAGCGGTGTGACCCCTCTCCCCGTGACAGATCCACCAGACACCCGCTTGCATGTGTCAGCCGGTGGGCGTGACCTCCAGCACCGCCTAGCAATGTCCTCACCCCTTAATATTTCCCTAAAACACTCACCTCCGTGTTAAACACACATTCCTTTTCATCACCTCCACAATGGTGTTGGTAATAGTCATTTATAAACTGTCCTTCTCTGAGCAGAATCCAGGATGTGGTACCAAAAAAAAAAAAATCCAAATAAAGGGCTTCAAAAGAAAATAAATCTAGTGAGCTGGATACCTAACCCCCAGGGAAATAATTAATTCCAGGAGAGCAAACGAAGGCAAGGAGAGCTTGTACAGGGGCCTCTTCAGCTGTGTCTGCCTTCATCCCTTTCTCTCTGTGTATCTTGGCTTCATCCCAGGGCAGGCGGTCAGCGTGCTCCTGGGAGCAGCGGGCTCCGTGGCCTCGTGCTCTCTGCACAAAGATGTTTGTTTCCAACATCCTTGAAGCTCAGAGGAGAGGCTCCGGGAGCTGGCTCCGTTCCCCGCAGCAGTTGCTGGCGCTTGCTTCTCCAGATGCGCCGCGGCTTAAGTGTGTGCCTGTTCTAGGGTCCCTGTGATGGCCGAGGTGACCGAGCCTCCAGTGCAGAGGCGGGACGCGCAAGGCAGGCGGAGGCAGCTGAGACAGCTGAAAGGGTGGGCAGTAAGACAAGACCTGTGTTCGGTCTTTGTCCCCTGTTGCTGGCACAGGGCCCCTGAGGCTCTTGGGATCTCCCGTGTGATGGGAGCGTGTTCGTTACCCACCGTGAGCCTCTTCCATCCCCCCTGAGCTAGTGAGGTCCCTTGGGTCCCTCAGCAGCCTTGGGATGCTGCTGGTCACCAGAACGATGTGGTGACTGCAGTGCCGGAACTTTCTAGCCCCACCTGCCCTCCTCTGGGAAGGAACTCCATAAACACCCCTGGACGGTGAGATTCCGGGAGCTTCCGGGCTGTGAGCACAGGAGGTGCTGGAGAGCCGTGTGCCCAGGCGGGGAGAGGGAGCCTCACCCCGTGCACAGCTTGCATCTGGCTGTTCCCGAGTTCCCTCCATTATAATAAACCATAAACACTAGTGAACTGACCGTTCTCCTGAGTTCTGCGAGCCATTCTGGCAAGTGATTGCGCCTGAGGAGAGGATTGTGGGAAACCTCTGATCTGTAGCCAGCCGATGAGAGTATGGGGGAGGAGGGAGGAGGGGCAGAGGCGACATGGAGCTGGTGACTCTGGGTGCAGTCTTGGGGGACTCATGCCCTAACCTGTGAGGCATGCGCCAACTCCACATCGTTCGTGTCCTTGGACTGAGCTGGCGGACACCGGGTTTCGGAGAACCGGAGAGCTGCTTGGTGCCCAAGAAAACAGCCCCGGGGCTGTGAGGGCAGAGCCCCGGCGAAAATGAGGGCCTCTTGTTTCTGTGGGTGATCAGAGCTCAACGCCTGGTCCCTCACATGTCACACCCCGCCCCCGCCTGCCCTCCTGCAGGAGCCGAGGCAGCCCCTGGCCTGTGCGGGGACACCCGGGATGGAGGACGCGGATCCTGCCGCCCAGAGAGGCCAGAGCTGCCCAGGCAGGCACAGCTCACGGCAAGATCGATTGCTAGCTGTGTTGGTATTTATACCCTTGAAAGGTAGACTTACAGTTCACATGGGTTTTTGTTGGGTTTGTCTTTTTTTGAGTGAACAACTTGAGCTTCCATGATGAAGACCATCTGTAATCAGTTAAACCTCAGAGTGATCCCGTGTAAGTTAGTTACACACTCTTAAGTCTCTGGCACTAATGACGGGTAGAGAAAACTAAATTAATGGATAGCGGGTGGTTGGAAACTTGGTGTTAAGTACTCTGCCTGTTGACTCTCTGATGATTCGTGGTTTGGCATTTTTCTCTCGTCTCTCTGTGCCGTCTTAAGGAAAAAGCACGAATCAGGCCCAGCTAGCTCTGTGTTTCCCCACAGACCTCGCAATTATTTATTAATGGAGGGATTTGAGAGAGACCAGAATTAACGATTTCTGTAAAAACCAGCGCGCACGAAAACGGGGGCAGCGGCATCTTGCATTTCTAGCCGTGGGCTGATGGTGAGGGCTGGTTCATCGGGTCTGGAAGTTCTTCTGCTCCTACTGCGGTTTCCAGGGCACCCCTCCTGCTCCAGCTGAACTGTGGGCCTGTCTCCTCCTGGAGAAGCCGTGCAGAGCTGGTCTCTGGTGCGTCCACGGGGAGGAAGGGAGCACACTGTGCGCTGGCCCACGGCCACAGCTCCCCATGCACTGCCCCACGGCCCGGCCCCCCACACGCTGGTCCCACGGCCACGGCCCCCCAGGCACTGCCCCACGGCCACAGCCCCTCACACACTGGCCCCACAGCCACGGCTCCTCACACACTGGCCCCACGGCCACGGCCCCTCACACACTGGCCCCACGGCCACGGCCCCTCACACACTGGCCCCACGGCCACGGCCCCTCACACACTGGCCCCACGGCCACGGCCCCTCACACACTGGCCCCACGGCCACGGCCCCCCAGGCACTGCCCCACGGCCACGGCAGGCCCCCTCCCCCCACTCCTCTGCCACGGCGGGTTTGCAACCAAATCAACAGTGACCGGGTAGTCCACTGCCTGAACCTGGAGTGTGCTTCGCTCAGGGGCTGACCTTGCAGGGGCCCCCGCAGAAAGACCAAGTCTGAACCCACCTCTGTGATGGCCTAAGCTGGTCGTATGGGCGGTGAGGGCCCCGCTGCGCGCCCTGGGCCCGCCTTCCCATCTTCAGGGCGCAGTGGGCCCCAGGCAGCTCCCGGAGGGCAGGGCTGAGCGGACGGAAGAAGCGCGGTGAAGGCATCGCAGCGGGAGGCGGGTGTGCGTCAGAGCCGCCCGCCGTCCACAGGCTGCATGAACCCCCCCCCTGAGACTCGGACAACCTGGCAAGCAGATGCATCTCTCAAGAGCAGAGAGGATGAACTTCAGGACTTAACGCCTGTGTTTCCATTTCCTTCAAACCAAGCCCTCCAGCCGCCCCGAGATGAGGCTTGGGTGGTGTCGTCCTGCCCGGCACCTCCCCAGTGGGGACGGCGGTTTCCCACTCCTGTCCCCCAGGGTGGGCGGCTCTGTGCCCGGGCACGGTGTGCCCTAGCAACTCCAGGAAGGGGCTCCCTCCACACACGTGTGGGGACCATCCTGTGCGGCCGAGCGCCCACTGGCCAGGGTGGGGGGCTGGAGCCGAGGGCCCGGGCAGGGCAGCGGGGAGCGTCCTGGGGCCCGGGCGGGGGAGGATGCTGTTTCCAGCGCCACTGGGGCGAGTGAGTCGTTTATTCTCTCCTGAGGACTGAGGCTTGAGTGCACGTGGTGAACGGCGGGGAGGGGACAGAGACCAGGGGACCGGATAGCGCCCCAGCCTCCCTCGATCCCTGAGGTCTGGGCTAGGAGCGCACACACATCACCAAGGCGGGCGGGCGGCTAACCCAACAGAGGAGAGCGTAGATTGGGGTGGGGCCCAGGTCACACACGGCCTTCTTGCTGAGCAGTAAGTGCCTACCGTGGCCCCTCCTCGGGTGATGGCGGGCTGAAACCAGCAGGCCTGGCCCGGCGTGTGTGAGGCGTTGTCACTGGCACTTCTGCACACAGGTGTCTGTGCCCTCACGCTGTTTCCCAGCAGGGAGGGAGATGTGTGCATCACCAAACCTTCACGGGACAAGAACTGACCCCCCAGGGTCCCCTTCTCCCCCCCCCACATGGCCCCCAGCCCGTCCCTGGCTGCCTGTTCCCTGCTTTAGCCTTGGACTCTCCCAAAGTAGGACAGGATCTGTCAAGTAAATGCTTTCTTGGAGTTGTGTCCAGCATGTACAATCTATTTTTGTAAAAACCCGAAGCTATTTTTCATTACCAAAACCATCTCTAGAAACAAAATGATGATTGTAACTCTCCGGGTTCACCCCAGAGCAAAAGCTTTTCCAAATGCTGACGGCTCACTGTCAGTCCTGGACCACCCTTCACGCCTGCTCAGGTAGCGATCTGCCTTGGTCTCCAGAACTTAGTGGTATCGACGTGAACGCGGGTCAGCCTGTGGGGGCTCTTTGAATCCCAGAGGGTGCAGATCCCACACCAGGTTCTAGTCTGTACTGTGAACATGTCCACCATTCGCGACCTGTGTCACAACTGGGGCATTGGGGCACAGGGTGGAATATTGCACGTGAGGTTGCAAGTGTGCACGGGATGGGAAGGCGCTCCGGAATGTTGGGGGGCATTCATGTCGCACAGGCAAGGGAGGACGAGTGACATTCGAGGACTGGGTCCAGGGAGGACATCTCCCGAAGTGCTAGATGACAGCAGGCAGAGAGGTGACAGGGTGTGGCTGCCGGGAAGCATGCCAGCGCACCCAAGTAGGGCACCTCAACCCCTGAGCTTCGAGATGCCATAGAAGGGGGTTGTAGGTGGTGGCATCTCCAGCCCAGAATTCTGGGGGAGCCAGGCAGGGAATCCCAGCCGGGGTCAGGTGTGTCTTCCTGGGCCTCCTCCCGGCTGAGTCAACTCACAGAGACAGGGTCAGGAGAGCAACCTCATGGGCTTGGGCATACAGTGCTTCATGCTATGATCGCATTAGGATGGATGGGTGGATGGATGGACGGACGGTAGATGGATTGCTGGTGGATGGATGGATAGATGGGTAGATGGATGGGTGGGTGGTTGGACAGATGGTGGATGGATGGATGGATGGATGGATAGAGAGATGGACAGGTGTACAAATCTTCAACACCTATACGGTGTCTGTCACAGATTTATCTCTTGAAGATTTGTACACAAAGGAGAGCTAGAAGACCACAGATGAGGTTGCTATTTACCAATGTGTCCATAATTCATTAACAAAAATGTTTAAGTTATTTTAATTTTAGTCCATTTAACTGATACCAGCGTCTTTCCTTTCCCGTTAGGCCCCTGGAGAGAGGTGCGTGTTTATCTTTGCAGAGAGTGGCCTTGAGTGTTGTCATAAGGACCAGATACAAAATCAAAGCGTCTTGCCGTGCGTGCCATCCTGATTTATCAAACAGGAACCTCCTGCCAGTTTCCCCACCCCCGTGCCGGCGGCAGGCCCTTCTCCCGCAGGGGCAGGTTCAGCCTCCCTGTGTCCCTGGGCGCACCCCAGCTCGGTGCGGTCACTCCGTGACATCTGCAGGGTCGTGCAGGTCGCTCTGTGAATGTAATTGTTTGCAAGAGTTCGAGGAATCCTCAGCATCTGCTCCTGTTTTCCAACCACGCTGCTAGTATTTGCTCTTGTGCGTTTCTTACGCTGGCACATCCACATTCTTCCGTCAGAGGTCAGCGTTGTGAACCTGGGTTTCTGCAGGAAACCCACCATCAGATGGAGTCTGAACACGACAAGGGAACCCAACAAAGGGTCCCGTCCCAGGCCGGGGTGCTCGGTTCCCGGGCCTCCCAGGACCTCCCGCACACACCCCGGGGCCTCCTGCGCTGCCCCGCCTGCCCCGCCGTGCGGGCCGTGGTCCTGGGCTCTGTCTCATCCCGCAGCTCCTGCCCAGGCAAGAGCCCGTCTCCTCTGCTGACAGGGAACGTGTCTCGAATGAAAGTTCATTAGTTATTGAAACATTTCAGTTAATTGCAAAGCTGATATCCAGAATTGTCAAGTTCGTATTTCCATCTGTGCGTGAGCACCGTAATAAAGAAGTTTTTTGGACAGGTTAATTTGCCTAAAATACCATGCAGTCAGTCAGAGTAACAGAGTTGTCGATGCCCACGTGTCAGACGGAACTCCATCGCGGCCCTTCCCCGGCTGGCGCGCTGGCAGCCTCGTGGGGCAGCGTCCTTCCAGCGCACCGCGCCCAGCCGCCGGGCATCGCCCTGGTGAGGGCGGTTTATGAGAGCTCCGCCCTTCTTCTGGGAAGTGATATTTAGTCACTGAGATGCAAGATGGCTTTGATAATTAATTTGGATTGTTGGTATTAGTTGCATTGGTTAATTTTATATTTTATTTAATTTGCCGCAGATGAAAACCCACTTTGAAATGAAACATGTGTGCTTCTGTCTAAAGATCCCTAATACACATAGGTGTTTAATTGAAAAATAAAAATAGGTTAAGTGCTTAAACCAGTAATTACGGAAACAGGCTTCCCCTCAAAGCTCCACCCTCCCAGCCAAGAAGGAAAGTGTGCTCTGATGGTTGTCGGCCGGCCGTGCGTTTGCGGCCATCAGTCTCCCGTGTGGGTCCCGCTCAGTCTCTCGCACGTGAGTGTGCCTGAGACCTGAAGGTCGCAGAGGCCGCAGGTGGGAGAAAGGAGCTGCAGAAATGAGGCGCGGAGCGACCGGGTGGGGTTCGTCGGGGCGGCGCCTCTCGGCCCAGGAAGCCACCGCAGCGAACCACTGGGATGAACCTGGACCACGGTGCACGAATCTGGCACTCAGTCCAACAGCCTGGGGAAGCCTTTGGCGCAAATCATCATGGGAGCTGATGACAGTGGAGGGGCGGTGGAGGGCCAAGGTCAGAGCTTGGACGCGGCGTACGAGGGGTCTGGACACCAGCCCTGAGCCTGCTGTGCGGCCACTGAGTGGCCCTGGGGAGGCAATGAACGTCCTTCTGAGACTCGGTTTCTCCGTGTGCAAGACACAGCTGAGAGCGCTCCTGGCCGAGGCGACGGGGTCAGCGGGAGCGCGTCTCTCCGGGTCCACGGGGTCCTGCAGGCAGCGGCACGTTGGGGACGTCCTGCCATCGGCAGGCAGCGCCTTGCTCTGCGGCCACCACCGAGGAGAAGCCTGGCAACTTCACGCCCCTGTCCCAGGTGGAGCCCCTTGTGGGACGGCTCGTGAAGGTGCCGGGTCCCCCCGTCTTCTGCATTCAGACCACGCCCCCGTGAAGGCTTCTAGAAATACCATCATCAAGGGAAGCAGTCTCAAGAACAAAGCACACACCTAAAACGACGCAGTTGTGCCCTACTCACGCCCTCCGGGGGCCGGGGGACTGGCTGGGCACACCCAGCAGCCAGGTATCGGCGTCGTTTGTTCAAAGTGCATAAGGGCTCATCATTAGGGAGGCTCTGGCCTGTCACTGTGCAGCCCTGGGGACCAGCCAGCAACAGTAAGTGCTGTTTTAGCAAGTCACTGAGCATAAAGTTATTTTTGCAAACAAAACAAAATGCACCCAGCCTCTGAGCAGAGAGAGAGAGCCCCTCGGATGGCCCTCTTGGGAGAAACCCAGCCCTGGGGGACCAGCGCCGAGGTGCCGTCCCCACCGCCGCGCAGATGGCCAGGGCGCACGCCCGGACCTCACACCTCCTCCTCTGCGCCATGAGATACAGCCTCTTCTTCCGGAGGCTGCATTCCCTCGTCTGTAAAATGAGGGCAAACAAAGTTCCTCCCCCAGACGTCTGTGGGAAGATGCAGAGAGATGCCCTGAGCGTCCGGCAGATGTCCCCGAAGCCACCCTGCTAGGCGGTCCTCACTGTGGTGACATCACCTCCAGAAGAGTCCCTTCAGCGCACGGTATCTGCAGAGCCCATGCATCTGAGGCAAAGGGGTCGACGCAGTGGCCGGGGCCACAGGACGACCGAGGAGAGGTGGAGTCCGGCTCCCTGTACCTGCAGAGCAGCTGGGAGGCTCGGAACCCACATCGAGGGAGCTGTTGTCTCTGAGTCGTGGAGGCTTCCCGGGCCATTCCTGTTGCCTTCGAGGGTGGCAGGCCATCGACGGGAAGTGCGCCAGTGCCCGTGACGGGACCCTCGAGAGCAGGGCCGGGGACGTGTCTCTCCGGAGCGATGGCCGGAGCGTTGTCCGGGTTCCTCTGATGGCTCCAGGGTCCCCGAGGCGCGTCCCCCGGGTGTGGCGATGGTCTGCTCCCCCGCTGGTGGGGAGGGAAGAGCCATTTTGAACAAACTCGGTTTCTCTGAGTATTTAATTAATCCATTCATCCCACTTTCCAATGTTTAATGAGAACGGTTTCCTCCCCCGTGACATCAGATATCGCTGACATTTGCTGAACCAACTTGGCATCTTTATTAAGGATTTGTGTGTGAGGCGTCCACAGTTTTGAGCAGTCTGTGTGATAGTTTGTTCCAAAACGAGCGTGTGGGAGGAGGAAGCATGAGAAACACAAGGCTCTATTAAGGTCAGAAATAATGATCATCTCCTCATTGTGAGAACCAAGTATCAGCAGGTCAGCGAAAACAAATCTGAAAGCGGTGAAAACAACACCATTTTAAAGAGGAAAAAAACAAGGATTTTGTTTGTTTTTCAGGGATATTTTTTTAGACTTGGCCATCGAGGCAGACGCTGTTGAGATGCCCAGGGCCCTCATCCCTCAGAACAGACGATGTCACAGCCTGCAGAGCGCCTGTGACCCTCCCCGGGACAGGGGAGGCTTTCAGATCTCGTCACCCCACCTCTCAGAGGAGACTTGTGGTCCTGGGGCTGAGCTGTGTCTTGGTCCCAAGTTTTCTGATCACAAGTCACATGGTCCCAATGTCTGTCCCCACCTTGTAGGGAGGGTCCAAAGGACTGTGCGTGAAGGTACTCGGTTGGCCAGAAAGCGCCGTGACACGGTTGTGCACCTGCTATGCCTGGGTCAACCATTCACTGCCCGGTGACACGCAGTCGGGGGCCAGGGTGGTCCTGGCGCGCCTGCACCCTGAGGGACATCCCTTCATTCAGCTTGTGTGTTGAGCACTTGCTATGTGGCAGGTGCAGGGGTGGAGCAGGGGACAGAAGAGCCGACCACCCCTGCCCTTGGGAGGCTGCCGTTGTGGAGGTGGGAGGGCAGGACACAACCGGGCACCCTTACACACAGGGAGGCAGGGCTGCGGGAAACAGCGTGTGGGTCAGGGCGGGGGTCAGTTTTAAATGGAGAGGTCATAGCAGAGGACAAGTCTCCCTTTGGAGGCCATCGGGCTGGAAGGGCACTCTGTGTGTGGTTTTCTGTTCTGCTGTGACATGAGGGCGTTACTGGCATTTGGATGTGGGCTCCTGAGCCGAGCGCGTGGGCAGGTGCGCGCACCACTGGGTGGGTTTCACTGACGGAGGGGAAACCCTCGTGTCCCTAGCGCGGAAAGCGTAGGGGGCAGGGACTTTCAGGAGGCACGTGCACCAGGCCTGACACTCAGCGATGAACCAGAAGCGCAGGCTCTCTGGGGAGGCGGGACCCCAGGATCGGGCTCTGCGGTTTGCTGGCGCCTGGCCACGCCCACCCATCCTGATTGGCTGGGAGCCCTGCCATTCCGGTTCTTGACTCTCTAGATCATCAGCTCTGCGAGCAGGAAGGAGGGGACTCCGGCCCGCCCACCCGCAGGGGGCTCTGCGGACCCTGCCCAGTTTGGTTGTTCTCATTAAGAGAACGGGAATGTGTAACCCTGGCCCTTACCCTGTGTGTAGAACTATGCGGGGTCAGGTATTTTTAAGCGTCCTGAATGTTTTTAAGGGCACTTGAAGAAAAATTAGAAATTTCAGAAAAATTAAATTCAGGCCAGAAAATGAGTAGAAAAACACACCATTTGGGAACCTCTCTTCCCAGACGAGTGATAGCCCTGACCGCGGGTTCTGAATCGTCTTCATGACCGTGTGGGGAGCGAGGCTGCACCCCTACAGCAGCTCACATGGGGGGGGGGGGGGGC
>PJEM01016072.1:0-13139 GCA_004023845.1 Helogale parvula | reverse complement strand
GTGTGGACGGCAGCCCTGCCAGCCCTGGGGGAGGGGTGGACCTTCTAGTTTTCTCCCTTTGCCGTCAGTGCCCCCCCCAGCAGACCCATCTCTCCCCTCATGGCACCTGCAGGCCCCCAGCCCCCCAGGCTTCCCCTTGTCACCCCCCCAGGGGTCTCCGCCCCACCCCCTCACTCAGCACAGAGCCACTGGGAGTTTTCAGGCCCCTTCTGCAACCCTTGGCTGGAGTGCACTTCAGGGACTCTCAGCCAGAGCCCTGGGGGCTGGCTTCCCTCCCTCACTGCCAAGGACCCTCCCACAGGCCCCTCACCCCCACTCCTGAGACCAGCCCGTCTCTCACACCCGCTGTGCCCCCTGCCCGGGACCCCTGACCACGTGTCAGGTGGAAAGTGCCTCAGGTTCTGGGCCCCGCCCCCACCAAGGAGCCCTTCCCTGGACCTCAGGCCTCAAAGCATCCACACATCAGGCCGCCTTCAGGAGCTCACTGCCGTCTGCACTCGCAGTGGCAGAAGGTTCCAGCAGGTGCTCCTGCCTGGGGCCCGGCCAGTCCTCACGTGCAGAAGCCATCCATGGGGCAGCAAGGCTGGCCCCCCTTCCACCCTGAGCACACTCACGTGTGAGGAGCCCAGGGGCTGGTGAGCGGGAGCGACTGAGGAGAGGCACCCCTGAGCCTCAGTGCCGGCCTCATAATGGCCCCCCAAGTGCTGAGCTGATGGCGGGCCCCGCTCTCCTCTCACAGTCCCGCAGGCCAAGGGTAGCAGGATTTCCTTCGTCGGCCTTGTCTCCAGCGGCGCACTGCATACAGTGGGGCTTGATAAATGCTTAATGAGCATGCCCCTGCATGCGCTTCTCAGCTCAGGCATCTTGCAGACAAGTCCGGGCTCCTTCAGGGGCGCCTCTGCTCCTGACCCAGTGGGCAGGTCCCTCGGGGCCCTCTGCAGGCTTCTCTGCAGATGCTGGGGGCGGGGCTCCATGGCAGCTGTCGCTATGCAGGAGGGTGGGAAGTGGGACAGCAGTGGCCACCGGGAGGTAAGGAGGCCTGTGGCTGCCGGCCGGCCACCCTGACCTCTGGCCGGAGTCCCTCCCGGCAGTCGTCGCCGGGGTGTAGGAAACAGGAGGCTCTAGGCACTCACCGATGCCAGAAATGAAATTAAAACAAATAATCCAGAGCTTGGACGCCGGGGTCTAGGGAGTGAGTCCCCTGAGGCAGAATGAGCCAGAATCAAAGGCACGGCGGCCCTTATCTGTCCCCACACGTGCTGCCGCCGCACATGCAGTTGGCTTTAATTATTGATGTTTCTTTTTAAGTTAAAGATGAATTTGAGACAGCTGTGAACTTGGGAGGTTTATCTTCCAATTACAGGGAGCTCTGTTAATAATGATCACTGGAGGTGGCCGCGGGAGCGTGGGGAACACTGGGGGCCGCGGCCTCGCCAACCTCTGCCACGCTGTCCACCCAGGCCGTGCCCGGGGTGTCCTCATCACAGCCACGTGGGCCCCTGCAGCGGACGCTGCCTCTCTTGTCGGGCAGACGGAGGCAGGGGGTAAGGGTCACGGTCACCAGTGGCCGCCCCAGCATGGAATCAGGGACAGGGGGTCAGGGATATGGGTTCTGAGGCGGGAGAGAGGCTCTGGCAAGGCTTCTGGCGCCCACGGAGGCCGAGGAGGAGGCAGCTCCCGCCCTGAAACATGTCCCAGAGCTGAGCTCTGAAGGCAAAGTAATCCAGACCCTGGGGAACGCTGGCCACCATCCCCAGCCCGGAACTTTCTCCAGGCGCTGGCCGCAGTCATGCCTCAGCCCTCGTGCTGTGAGCCCTGGCTTCTCCTGAACGAGTCTGGGCGTCGTGCCTGTGACAAGTGCACCGCGCAGCTTGAAACTCGCTCGCTTCGCCCAGGTGCACACCCACCCCAGCCGCTTTGCTCCAGACGCCCCGTGAGCAGAGCTGCCGCTGGAGGGCAAGCACCGGAGAGCCTGGCCCGTGCGCCTCGGTCGCCCGAGTGACAGTGCCGTCCGACCGCTCAGCTCGCCGCACGCGTGACGTTCTGGAGCGTGTCCCTCGGCAGCTCTCGCTCCATCCCACAGCCTCCCCTTCCTCCTCCTGCCGATGGCCGTTGTGTTTGGTTTTCCCCGTAACCTCCTCTTCTCCCTGAATGGCTGTCTAAGTACCCAACATTTGAGTAGGATCTTCAAGATGCAGGGTCAAGTGCACCAAAAGTCCCCAAAGAGGTTTCACTCAGAAAGTTGGCATGTGGAGGCCTGACCTCAGACTGGTGTGATGGCATCGGTTCCAGAAACTTCCAGAAGACGGTTCACCGTGTCCCAGCTGGGGGTGGGGTGTGTCTGGCTTCTTGGCAAGCGGACAGGAAGTCAGGTGACACAGCAGAAGCAGTCAGGGTGGGTGTGCTGGGTCGACCCGGAGCCTTCAGGAGGGCACCGTTACAGAGACGAGCCCAAGGAGGTCACTGACGGCCTCAAAGACCCTTGCGTGGAGCCTAGAGAAGGACCATGAACGTGGGGGCGGACGGGTGGAGGGACAGGCACTCGGGAAAAGGTGAGGGGCTCCCACCAGAGGCCTGAGGCCAGGGGGCTTGGGAGACAGCCAGAGATACGAGGGGAGAACGGTGTCCCCGTGGGTGAGTGCAAGGGCAAGCCGCCTGTGTCAGATCTCCTGCCGCGGCCGGTCCTTCCTGCCGAGCGCACGTGCCCAGCACTCACTCCCCACTACCCGGCGAGGACTCGCAGGCCTGTGATGTGCTTTCCAAGGAGCGTGCACCTGTGTGCACGGGGAGCCTTGGATTCTGCGGTGCGCCCAGTGGGTCTGCATCTGGCACGTAGGCCTGGCCTGAGAAGCAAGGGGAATCGCTGGGGCTGTGAGGCTACGGAGTTCTGCGCTTCGAGAGCACTCGAGAGGGAGCCGTGACGGAGAGGCCGGGAGGGGTGCCGGGGGTGATGTGGGCTCTCGGGGGAGAAGGGCTCCTGGCAGTTCCCGGGGAAGCGCACCGAGGCCTGGCGTTCATAAGCTGTAAGCGCCCCGCGGCATCGTCACGGCCGTGGACGGGCGTCTCGTGCGGAGCACAGCACGTGACGAGGAGTCACGTTCGCCAAACCCCACGTGCTGCTCTTACTGCCCGGGGAGTGAGTGAGTGACGGTGAGGAGGGAAGCAGCTGTGGCGCCTGGAACCCGCGTCCGGCCGGGATGGGTGATGCGCTGCGGTGTTCGCCAGCCGTTCTGAGGCTCAGGCCAGGCCGTGAATTAAAAACGCTAGAGGAGCATGGTTTTATAACGCGCGTACCTGACCCACGTCAGCTGTGGGGATCAGCGCAGTTACGGGCTACGCGCTGAGTGCCCACAGCCCACACCCGATTCCCAGAGCGCCCCCTCTGTCCTGCTCCGCGGGGGACGAGCGTCAGGCTCCCCTCAGCTCGGCAATCCAGCCTGGCAAGTACCACGGAGTTAATGGACGTGCTGCTCCGGCTGGATTAGGTTGCTGCTCTGTCATTTCCGTCGCACGCTCGCTCACTGTCCCGCCACGGCCGCCCTTCTCACCTGAAATACAACCGTCCAGAGTAGTCATGTCAGCACATGACCCCCTTAAAGACATGACAGAGGCGTTGAGCGATAGGGCATCCTGATTAATGCCGGACTTGAACATGGCAGTTGGGAGTCAAGGGTAAATCAAGGTTGTGCTTGTCCACAGACGGGCCATGACCCTGCAGAGTTTAAAGGGAAGGGTTGTTTTCCGGAAAGATCCGTCTCTGTCTCCTCTGGCAATTTATATTCTGAACGCAGAGCTGAAGGCATGAGCTTCTCGGGAACTCTCAGAGATGCGAGCCACATCTTTATTTCTTGGTGGACTTCAGGTCAGTTGGCCAATTATTTTATGTGCTTTTCTTATATATATTAAGAACAGCATTGTGAGCAGAGCACGGTCTGGCTATCTGGCAACGAAAATGCCCATCTTTGTCACCTCGGAGCCATTTCGTCAGAAGCTAAACCCAAACGCAGCCCTGGTTTGTCCTAATTGCCTTCTGTCCGGTTTTGAAGTAATGACTTTCTTATAGAGCCTCTTGTTTTCTCTTCGCGGATAGGCCACGCGGGAGCTGATGGGAGAGGGAGGGCCAGAGAGCAGGCTTTCCCGTGAAACTTTGCAGCTTTGATGCTCAGTGGTCGATCTGGATACAAAATCCCAGAGAAAATCATAAGATCTCTCTCCAGCGGAAGGAAGGCATGTGCTCAAAATCGTCTGCTCCCCTGGGTTTTTGTGACATTGGAACAGTGCGCCAGGTCAGCCTTCTTGCACGGACGCGTTTACGCCAGCTCACCGAGGGCACCAATAATGGCTTCACGTGTGTGTCTGTGGCCGAGCGCCCTGTGACCCACATCCTGCCTCTGGGGGTACCCTGGGCAGGTGCAGACACAGCTCAGAAGTCAAGCGTGCGGTCATCCAGGTGTTTACTGAGGGTGGACCTCCCTGCCGGACGGAGCTGTGGGGGCGCGTCCGTGAGTTTAGACCGTGCATTGGCCAGTGTAACACAGGGCTGCTGCTATGGCTAAGATGAAAGTCTCCACCTGGGGTCACACCCCACGGGGAGGAGGCGAGAGAGGCATCAAGCGTGGGAGGGTTTGGGGCACCTGAGGGGCTCAGTCAGTTAAGCGTTGGACTTAGGCTCAGGTCATATCTCACAGTTTGCAGATTCAAGCCCCATGTGGGGCTCTGTGCTGATAGCTCAGAGCCTGGAGCTCCTTCAGATTCTGTCTTCCTCTCTCTGCCCCTCCCCACTCGGGCTCTGTCTCTCAGAAATAAACATTAAAAAAATTGAGGGAGTTGGACAGGGCACCAGGGTGGCTCAGTCAGTTGAGTGTCCAACTCTTGATTTCAGCTCAGTATCATGGGACTGAGCCCTGAATCAGGCTCTGACTGAGCATGGGACCTACCTAAGACTCTCTTTCGCTCTGCCTTTCTCCCCCACGCGCTCGCTCAGTCTCTCTCTCTCTCTCTCTCTCAAATAAAACTTAAAAAATTAGAGAGTGGAGGAGGTTGGAGATGGATCTTGAAGAGTTGGCAGGAATTCTCTGACAAAATTACAGAAGAGCCTGACTGCATACGTGTTGTTCCTACCGACAGAAGGCTCTGCTTTCATTACTCAGCAAACTCAGCGAAGATTAATTAAACATGAGGCGCTGATTAATGTTTGAAGCGACGTGGGAGTTTGCGCTGCGCTGTTGGCCTGTCTGGGTGACGCTTGGTGCCTTTCTACCCACAACCCCTGACGGCTGCGAGTCTCAGCTCCGATGTGGGAGACGCGGGTGGCCATCCAGGCTGGGGGCCGGGCAGAGCCGCCGGGAGCAGGTCTGGCTGTGTTTCCGTGTCCACGGGAAGGTTGTTGGGGGCCTTGGGTCTGCCACCCAGCCCGAACCCGCGGCCCGCAGCCAGGTCCCTCCTCTTGCCCCGGGTGTGATGTCAGGACCAGACATGCCCAGGGCAGAGGTGGCCTGGCCCTCCTCTGTCCGAGGCCCTGCGTGGGGTCGGGGACTTCTTTGGAATCAAAAGGGATGGATGCCTGAGAAGGAGGGGCAGTTTGGTGTGGGGGAAGGGCAGAGCCTCCCTGGAGCCTCCCCCCCGTGGTTTTGGGGGAAATTTCTGGCTTTTTCCCATTCCGTGATTGGTGTTTTCTGGCTGTTAGTGACGGCAGTGATGCCTCTTTCTCTCCTTCAAGCGGTGCTGCCAAGTCAGCCTGGCCGTCCTGGCAAGGCTGGCAAGAGGGGGGCTCTGTCCACCAGCAGGCCTCCCGTGCGCCCGGCCTCTTCCCACAGACAGGTCATCGCCCCTGGGCTGGGGTCCTCACCCCTGAGAGGGTCATCACCCGGGGAGGGTCCTCACCCTGGGCAGGTCCTCAACCTTAAGTAGGTCATCACCCGAGGAGGGTCCCCGCCCCTGGGAGGGTCCCCATGCCCAGTAGGGTCAGATTGTACCTTCTCCCTCTTCAGGACCCAGAGGGCCCGGCACGCTTGGCAGTGTTTGCACTGGGAAGTCAGCTCGTTAGAGAAACTGTCACCGAAAGCAGGGCTGTCCTCCCCCTGCTGCACCCCGTCTGGCCCTGTAAGGGACTGAACCCCCTGGTCACTCGGGTCTCCGGCGGCCCGCAGGGACTTGGCATCCCGTGTGGAGCCCAGTGAGGCGTCGGCACGCGCCGAGTCGTCCCGTGAGGCTGCCACGTGGCGGGCCAGGCTGTGTTTGATGGCTGTGGGTATTGACCCAGGACCCCCCTGGACTCCCCTGGCTGTGCCCGCGGGTAGAGTCGCCCACTCTGTCCATGACTCAGAGACATGGGCTCACCGTAGGGCTTATGGAGAGCGAGGCCGTGTCTGAGTCCGTTCACTCACTACGCACACACAGGCGAGGGCTGCAGGTGTGGCCCCTGCCTCGGTGTCCCCACTCTTCGAGGCCCCTCCCTGCACCGCCTCCCCAGGGTGCCTGTCCCTGCGCAGGTCACCGCCAATGCACGAAGGCCCAGAGCATCAGAAAGTTCTGCAACAGCACTTCAGCCAAGGGCCGTGAATTAAGTTAAGGAAGAAATGACTTTATACAGATGTAAAGGCATATCCCGCCTTCAGCGTAGTGCTGGAACATTCTCTGGTTCTGATTTGCTGGAATGCTTATCAGCTCATGTTGGTTCCACCCTGCGGGTGTGGGTTCAAGAGTGTCTGTTACTGGAGGGACCTGGGAGAATGAAGACTCCCGTGTGTTGTGATCTCCCGTGATGCCCGTGCAAACACACGCACCCACACGCGTAGGCCATGCACACATCTGTGTGAGTGTACATGCACACACGTGCACACACGCATGCACACGCATGCACACGCGTGCATTGCTCGGGGCTTCCTGGGGCATCTGCCTCCACTTCCTCCCCCACCCTCGTTGCTCCTGGAAAGGCCTTTGCTCAGGACCCCGTGGCCAGAACCGTGGCGAGTGCCCTGGCGCAGGCTAAAGGGAAGCCAGGGGTGTCCCCATCACCGTCGTGGCCACACCGCCCATCTGGCTCCACTCGAGCCCCCCCGCCCCTGCTGGGCGTGTATGGGTGGGCACAGGTGGGCCAGCGGGAAGCCTGACGGCGGCCACCAGGACACAGAGCACCCCAGTTAGCCTGCGTTCACGGCAGCCGGGGCCCCGCAGGCTCCAGCGACGTCACGGTCCCTTCTGAGGACACGGGATGGGAGTGAGCGCCACCTCCACACCACCTGCGAGCTGAGCAGCTCACGCCCCGCAGAGGGGCGACATGTTCCACGTGCTCATTCATTATCTGGAACTTTCTGACGGCGTGGGAGCAGGAGGGGGCGTTCGGAAAGGAGACGCTGCCCCCCCCCCCCGATGGTGCTGGGTGGGAGGGGCAGGGGCAGTGGACCGCCCACGGCCGCGTATTGTCACCGCCTGTGCCAGCAGGGCCCTCCTCTGCGAGGACACGATGTGGCGCTACCCTGCGGGCCTGGGCCTGCGGACCGGCCGAGCTGCGTTCGATTCCCAGCTGATGCTCTGCTCCCTGGTCTGTAGGGTAGAGGCAGGTGACCCTAACAGGCGGGGTGTTCGGGGGGTGCTGGAAACTCATGTTTTCCGGTCCTTCTAAGTCTCCATTTGGGCCAGTATCTTGTCTTCCGTTTACAGTGGGGAGCTAGCGCCTGTAGGAAAGTAGCTACGGGCCACACCCTGGGTCCAGGGTCAGGGCACCTGTGTCTGAGCTCTGACCTGTGTCAGAGAGACCGTAAGAGTCGTGGTGAAGAGCCGGTGAGTTCACAGGTGAAGTGCTTGTATCCTGCCCGCACCGTGATTCCCAGATTCGTGTTTGCTGTTCTGTGTCACCACGGAAGGGTCTCCCCGGACGGAGCTCACACTGGAGCACAGAGCCCGCCTCCCCTCCAGGGTGACCCCATTATAACCAGAGTCAGGACGTGGCTGATCCCGCCCCGTTGGCACACACCCCCACTTACGCATGTCCGTGTGCCATCAGGGCCTGCCATCTCTGTCCCCGCGATCAGCTCTTGGCAGAGCCCTGGGACACATGCGCTGCCGTTGCGTTGGCCGGTTCCGTCTCGTGGCCCAAGGTCAGGGGCAGGCTGGGAGGTGAGGCCTGGACGCAGCCCTGAAGGCATGGAGGTGTGCCGCCGAGACCTCGTTCTGTATTTTTAGCTCCCTTTCTAACTTCTCGTGTAAAAACCTCCCTCCTGCCTGCTGCTTCCTGAACTCATTTTTGAGATTCTAGAAGTCGTGCATCCAGGTCATTGTTAAGTTGTCTTGAACCCTCGCGTGGAGGTGAAGAGCTGACGTTTTCTGCCGGCAGCGGGACGGCGAGCCAGGGAGCTCTGCGTTCATCACGAAGCCCGGTTCCTGCCGCAGGAGGCGACGTGCCGTGCCGGCTCAGCACCTGCCAGGAGCGGCTCCGGCTTCGGCCCCCACCCTGCAGCTGACGGGGCCGCGCTGTCGACGCGGGAGACTGGCTATTTGGAAACCGCACGTGGGGTCACTTGCAGGCAGCGCCTGGGTCTGTGACCCGTTGACGGGAGCACACAGGCCGTAAGCAACTGCCGCGAATCCTTGTTTCCCGGACGCTCCCTTGGCCTCGGACCCGCTTGTTCGTTGCGTCGGGAGCCTTGACGCCTGTATGACCGAGGACCTCGGCTCGGCGGCCCCATCCCCCGTGTGCTGGGGGAGGGCACCCAGCGTCCAGGGGAAGTGCTCTGCAGGGGACGGTTTCCTACTCTGTGCCGTGTCCCGGGCTTGTCTCCAGACCCCAGTGATGGCCACAGGTCTTCAGGGCCACCAGCTCCAGGGGAAGCGGTCCCCAGCGCGGTCCTGGTGAGTCGCGGTCCCCAGTGCGGTCCCGGCGAGTCGCGGTACCCAGCACGGTCCTGGCGAGTCGCTCCAGGTTTAGATCCTGTTGCTGTTTTGCTTGGAACCCATCACGGGCTTTGCCACGTGTAGCGTGAAGTCGGGACTCTCCAGGGTGGCCCCCAGGCCCCCGTCGGCGGGCAGCTGCTGACCTGGGCACTTGGAGCTGCGTTCCCACCGGGCCCTGCACCTGGGCCTCAGGAGACCGTCCCTGGCATCCTTGGGCCGCGTGCTCTCCAGCCTCAGCGTCGGGCTCCTTGCTGCCCGAGGGCCACTGTCCCGCACCTGGGAAGGTCCTCTTCCACCTTCGGGAAGGTCAGCCCCTGCGAGAGGCTCCGTGCTGGTGAGATCCACCCCGTCCCCTGTTCTCTCCCAGCCTGGTCCTTCTTTCCTGTCCGTCAGCACTCACTCATCCGAGATGAACTTCCCCGGAGACTGCGCGCCACGTGAGGGCGGGGCCTGCTTTGTGCAAGCTGATTCCCGTGCTCACGAGTCAGCAACCAACGTCTACAACGCTCGCTGGATGAACGGTGTTTCTCATCTGTGGCTCGGTGTCATCCTGTCACCCCCAAAATACTCACGGAGCGTCGGCTGACGGCAGGCTCGGTACCGAGCACCAGGATACAGTTTTGAGTAAGACACGTTCTCACCTTTAGAAAAACTATCTTTCGGTATCAGTGTATGAGCACTTCCTTGCTGTACTTAAACTGTACCTTAAATGATTTATTTCCGTACTCGAAGGTAATAATAATTACGGGTCTCTAGTGCTGCTAATCAGAAACAAGTAGTCCTCGGTTAGTTTCTCTGAGACCTAACAGTTAGCTCAGCCTCTCTCACTGGCGTGAAATTCATTTCACTTAGACGTTAGCAAGGGTTGTAATGAGCACATCGCACACAGGTTGTCCACAGAATTATGCTCTAAACGGTCCTCATATGTATTTCTACGCACGGTCACCACCGAAGGAAGCTTTAGAACCAGCCCCGCGCGGCTCGGAGGACATGAGTGACCGGGAGGCCCGGTGTGCCGTGACCCCCCTTCTCGCTGCAGGGTCTCGGTGGGGGGTAGCTCAGTGGGCGTGTCCCGAACTTGCAGGTATCCCGTCTTGCTTGGGTCTCCCCAGCGCAAGCCCCCCAGGCCCGTGTGGGGAGTGCATGGCCTCCCAGGAACAGAGGTGCGTGTTCGGTACCCATTCGTCCCCTTCATGGGGCTCCCCAAGTACGTCCCCTACTCATCAGGAGCTCTGTGTACAGTCAGCGCCTCGCCCGGATCGCGCCCCCGGAGGCCACGGTGCACCCGCCGCTGTGCGGTCTGGGTTCACATCGGCGCCACAACTCTGGCCTCACCACTTCCGAGCCCTGAGACCCCTGGCAGGTCAACTGAAGGCCATCCCATCCACCCACCAATGTCCTCTTCTCCAAGTTAAGGGATCCTCAGTTTTAGTTTTAATCTGCGTTCATGTATTTTCCAAGGATTTAGTGATTTAAGTGCCTCTCAGGCTTCTCTCTGTTTCCTTAAACACAATTGTAAACAGTAGTGTTTTTCTGTTGATTCGCTCACCTTGGAGGTGCTGGTGGGAGGTGTCAGAGGGGTGTGTGTTCAGGGCAGAGGCCTCGGCTCTGGGGTGGGAGGCAGGCGCCTGACATCGTCCGGCTGCCAAGAGGAGGCTCCGCGGAGAGAGGGGGCCCCCGAGGAGGAGCGGTGGGCGCTGGGGGGCAGTCGCAGCAGCTGGTCTTCCCGGGTGTACTGTGGGGACGACCCGGCCAGGGACCAGAGCTGTGGTCCCAGGAAGGGGGCGAGGGGACGAGATGGGGTTCGAATCAACGTCACCACCTCTTCAGCCTCTTAAAGGTACCTGGCACACATCCGTGGCAGAAAAAAGTACAAAACGAGAAGAGCAAACTCCATAAGCACAGCCTCGACCCAGAATTCCTGTGCCGGTTCACGCGGTCCTGTCCACACCCCTGCGCTCGGCCAGCCGGCTCGGTCACCGCAGCGGGACTGGGCTCCCTCAGTCAAGGGCAAGGTGCCCGGTCACCTACAGAACCACGCACATGCCTCCCTGTTCTAAATGGCACCATTGTAGGCGACTCAGTTCACGATTACGGGGAAACCGTAATTTAACCAGCACTTATGACTGATGTCTGGGTCACTTCCGATTCTCAGCATCATAAACCACGTGGTCACCACGTTTGCATTTGCCTGTTACTCCCTTCGGATAAACTAGAAAAACAGAGCTGTCGGTCACGACGGGGGTCACCTGTGCTGCCGTGTCATCTTCAGAAAAACGCTCACTTCCCCACCACTAGTGCTGGTGAAAAGTCCTTTCAAATCCATGAAACCTTGAAATAAAGTTTTACCTGCTTGTTGCCCCCAGGGTAATGCTTGAGACATGAATTCATGGGGTGGATTTTCATTTGGCAAAAAAAATTTCGTTTCCTATAATTATGCCAAAGAAAGTGCCAAGAATCTTAAAGAAACTTTAATTGTTCAATTGTTCATTTAGTTGTGTATTTACAGTGTATGGGAAGCAGTATACATTTTTCACAAAACACCCACACGCAACATTATTTTACTTCATCTTTTCGCTTTGAGATTTATAATTTATTTCATTTTTATCATTGGATGGGTCTTTTTTTCGTTTTTTAATCCCTTAATGTTTATTTATTATTTTGAGAGAGAGAGAAAGAGAGAGCGTGAGTGGGGGAGGGGCAGAGGAGAAGGAGACACAGAAAGCAGGCTCCAGGCTCTGAGCTGTCAGCACAGAACCCAACAAGGGACTCGAACTCACAAACCGCAAGATCATGACGTGAGCCGAAGTCAGATGCTTAACCGACTGAACCCCCCAGGCGCCCATGGATGTGTCTTAATCCATCTCTCAGGTTCATTCGGCACCAATAACACTGAAAATGTTTACAAAAGAGAGTGAAATGCCATGAAATGGTGTGGAATTCGGTTAGACTGTAAAAGCAGTGTATGCCGTTGGGGGGGTCTCACCCCCCGGAACTTGAGGAGAGCGGCCATCACCCCAGAGGACGGGGCTCTGGGCGAGCAGAGCGGTGCTCCACCTCCCGGGGCCGTCCCAGCATGGTTTTCGTAGAGATACGCCCCCTCCCCCCTGGGAAAGATGACTGGTGTGGGGACAGACGGGGGACAGGGACGCCGGGAGGGACTGTCACTTTTATTGCATATATTTGCTTGTTTCCTTAACAAGAACATCGTGTTTGTCGTTGTGTCGGAACCGTGGGCGCACGGACCTGTCCAGGGACTCACGTGCGCATTAGTGGAGAGGAGGGCTTGGGAGCCAACGTGAAGACATGGCCGAGGCTCCTTCCCGGGGCCAGTCCCCTTACAGCTGGACGTGCCCTTCATTTCTTAATAGATACGTCACTTCCTTAGCAGAAGAAACGTGTACATGTGACCAGTTTTCGAAGCAGACGCAGACACACCTCTTCTGTTTTGGCCTTTTGGAGAATGAAACGGCAGAAGGGATCCAGTTCAGAGACGCGGCTGCTGGTGCAGCACAGTCTGGCCCTCTGACCAGGGCCTCGTCCCCTCGCTGGGGAGCAGAGGGGTTGTCCTGCCGGCCCCACTGCAGCAAGTGGTGCCGCCCAAGCCAAGCAGATAAGGCCTTTCCATGAGCGCATCGGCTCTGAAGGAGGTCACACATGCCCATCCATTCATGCACCCACTCGTTCAGGCGCCAGGCTCCGTCCTGGACACTGGAGCACCTCGCCAGACAGGGAGCACGGGTCCCTGGGGCCCGCACCCCAGCCCCATCCCGGCGCACAGTGGGCACACAGGCTCAGTTCCAGCGCACAGGGGGTACTGGCTCAGTCTTGGTGCACAATGGGTACTTGGGTTCAGTCCTAGCACAAAGTGGGTGCTCGGACTCAGTCCTAGTGCACAGTGGGTACAGAGGCTCAGTCTTGCTGCACAGTGGGTGCTCGGACTCAGTCCCGACGCACAGTGGGTACTCGGGTTCAGTCCCGGTGCACAGTGGGTGCTCGGGCTCAGTCCCGGCACACAGTGGGTACTTGGGTTCAGTCCTGGCACACAGTGGGTACTTGGGCTCAGGCCCGGTGCACAGTGGGTACACAGGCTCAGTTCTGGCACACAGTGGGTACTGGCTCAGTCTTGGTGCACAATGGGTACTTGGGTTCAGTCCTAGCACACAGTGGGTGCTCAGACTCAATCTTGGCGCACAGTGGGTACTTGGGTTCAGTCCCAGCACACAGTGGGTGCTCGGGCTCAGTCC
>PJEM01016071.1:11663-27395 GCA_004023845.1 Helogale parvula | reverse complement strand
CCCCCCCCCCCCCCCCCCCCGTTAGCAGGAGGCGAGGGAGGGGCAAATTCCTTCCCCTGTCCCCAGGCTCCCACCAGATCCCGCCATGTTGCCAGATGACCTGGGACTGAGTATACGTGGCTGTCCCACCCACTGGACCAGGCAGTTTTAAAGGGCCACGGCTCCAGTCACCTTGGCCTCCAGCACTCAGCTCTGCAACCTTGAAGATAAGCCACTTTCTTTCTTTCTTTAAGTCATCAATGATTTGCTTTTATTTTGTGCATGTGTGTTTTGTGAGGATAAACCACTTTCAACAACTGAGGAAATGAGGGGCATCTGGGTGGCTCAGTTGGTTAAGCGTCCAATTTTGGCTCAGGTCATGATCTTGTGGTTTGTGGGTTCGAGCCCCACGTCGGTCTTAGTGCTGATCGCTCAGGGCCTGGAGCCTGCTTTAGATTCCATGTCTCCCTCTCTCTGCCTTTCCTTGCTCATGTTCTTTCTCTCTCTCTCAAAAACTAAATTAACATTAAAAAATTTTTTTTAAATGAGGAAGAAGAGACACAAAAAGAGGCAGTTGCCCAAACGGGCCAACCAGGATCCTTTGATCCCACATGAGCCCACCCAGATCCTCTGCCTCTGCCTTTAAAAAAAAGGCTCTAGGGGCGCCTGGGTGGCTCAGTAGGTTAAGTGTCCGACTTCAGCTCAGGTCATGATCTCACAGTTCGTGAGTTCGAGCCCCGCATCGGGCTCTGTGCTGACAGCCCAGAGCTTGGAGCCTGCTTTGGATTCTGTGTCTCCTCTCTCTATGGCTCTCCCCCGCTCATGCTCTGTGCCTCTCTCAAACCTAAATAAATGTTTAAAAAATTCTTTTTAATAAAAAAAAGCCTCTGACAGGGAGACTGGCACCCATCCCTCAGGAAGCTAGTGCACCCGTGGGAAAGGACTCCAGCTTTGCGGTCAGCTGGACCTATGTTCCGACCAGCTTCTTGCGAAGACACATGTTAAGGGCAAGCGGACTGTGAGGAGGACAGAACAAGGGAATGTGGACAAAGTGTGTGGCGTGTAGTAGGGCCTGGAGGAATGGGGGCTACGGCTTTCAGGCCACAGGAGGTCTGGCCGGCTGCCCAGACTATAGGGCCCAGAGGGTCACAAGGCCAGCAGCTCCCCCCACCCCACATGCGGGAATGTTCCCCGCATCCAGCGGCTCCTCCGTTCAGCACGCCCATCCCACACGCCACCAACCGCACGGGCTTCTGACGCAAGCCACATCGCCAGCTGACACAGCCCCTCTCCCGAAGGTTGTCACCCTCACCAAGAAGCAGGACGGCCTGGCAGCAGGAGAGCAAGGGACTCAGGACCCAGGAGGCCCGGGTTCAAATCCCGGCTCTGCCTCCCACTCCGTGTCTGACCTGGGCAAGTGGCGGGACCACTTTGTGCCTCAGTTTATCAGTAGAACAGGACACTCGGAGCGCTGCTCTCACGTGTGGCAGGAGAAAGAGCGGAAGCACGTGAAGGTACTGCTGCTCGCTGGGGGGCGCTTGTCTGGGGGGCACGTGCCATCCCTGGCTCTCATTCTGCGGATGATAAAACGGCACAGAGCCAGGACCAGACGCCAAGTGTGCGTGACAGTGAACCCCTGCTGTGTCCCCTCCGCCCCTCTGCCCCCCATTATTCCCTCCCGGACTCTGGAATCCTGTCTCGGTGCTGGTCCCCACCTGCCACACGGCCCGGGCCTCGCGGGAGGGCGGCTCCCCACATGCAGCCTTGGCCAATCAGGGTGGACGCTCGCCAAACCAGACGCTACCGGGCTGGCGTTGCCTCAGTGACCAGGAATGTCCGCCTCACAAAGCCCACCCCAGGCCCAGCTTCGCATCTGGTCCCCATTACCTCCTCCCCTCCAACACACATGTGTCGTGCTTGCCCGGGAGGCTGGGGGGAGCCCGGGAGGAAAGGCTGGGCGGGGAGAGGAGGCCCGATCTGCTGGCCACTGGGGGGCAGGGGCTGTGCTGCCTTAAGGGGACACATGCAACCTCCCCAGAGTGGTCCCCAGGGCCAGAGCAGAGCCGAGGAGGGGGTGGAGACCCAGGAACGGGGGATGTGACAGGAAAGGGCATGGAGGGGTGACTAATGGGCAGGAAGGTGCCAGGCTGAGACCACGAGACAAGCTCTCCCCCCATCTAGCAGTGGGAAGAGCAAAGGTTGTGGACGCAGACCTGGGTGTGAATCCCTGTAATTTACTACTGTGTGATCCGGCGCAAGTGGCCTCTCCTTTCTGAGCATGTTTCCTCATCTATATAATGGGGACGTGCAAAACTACTTTGTGGGGCCGTGGTGAGAACTAAGAAGATAACCCACAAAAAGACAAAGGCACGCTGGAATTCAAGTTCCGCTGCCTCCTAAGGGCACGGGCTGCCATGCTGGACCCTAACGTGATGGCACTGCAGCGTCCCGGCTCCTGGAGAGGCAGTAGGGGCAGCCAGAACGACCCTGGGGCTCAGCTTGAGCAGCAGTGTGACCTGTGTCACGCAGGCGGCAGCAGTGATGGCCCCGCGGCTGCTAACAAGTAAGAGCACTGTGTCCTAAGCAAGGACTTCGTTCCAAGCCCTGTGCTAATTACCACCCTGAGGACAGACGAGAAGTGGAGACATAGAGAGGTTAAGTAACCAGTCCAATGCCACACAGCCGGCGAGAGACCGTCATTCAAACCCAGGTCCACCCAGCTCTCAGGCAGCTCAGGATCCTGCAGCACGGAGTGAGAATTCTGTGCCGGGAGGCGTCCTGCCCGGGACAGTCACCACCACCCCGCGGTGTTCCCAAGGCCCCTCCTGGGTCCCCCCAGTCCTGGCTCCACAGCTATCCAACCCGGCTCCTCCTCCCCATCCTAGGGCTTGGCTCCTGCTCAGCCAGCCCAGGAGCCAATTTGCAACTGCACAATCAACAACTGGGAACGTTTCTTCTCTTCCAAGGGAGAGTAGCACACGCCTTGGTGACAGGGACACAGCAGGACTGCCACCAGAACCCTTGAGGTCTGTCCTCCGTCCCTGCCAGGCTGGGGACACCCCTTTCCTGACCCAGCCCAGCCAGAAAATCAAGGGTCAGGCAGCCCCTCTCTGTCTTGTGTTCCTTTCGCATCTAGCTCCTACCCTCCACCCCCACCAGGAAGACCTCCCGAACGCGCCAGTCTTCACCCGCTCCTCTGACCCCGGGCATCACTGATTCTCGACGTGTCTATTTACTCAGCCCCAGGCCCGCACCAGCTTCACAGGGTCACGTATCTCCACCAAACTGTAAGTAACTGGCATTTGTTCGTAAGACACCCCTCTAAATACCAAGTCTAAGACAGGACATACGAGGTTGCTTGACCCATAACCTACTTCTTAGCTTGGAGAACTCTTACTCACCCTTCAGAACCCAGACCGAATGTCACCTCCTCCATGAGGTCCTCCTCCGTGTCCTAAGCTGCCCCATCTGCGTGCACCTGTAGTGATCTGTAAGTATCCCTAGTTAGCATATCCTCCCCACCGCCCACCGCCATGCCGTAATTAATAACTACCTTCTGGGCACTGTGCTAACCTTATACTCAATTCCCAAACTATCAATAACTCTGCAAGAGAGTCGCTATCGCTATTTAACAGAGGGAGATGGTAAAGCTCAGAGAGCCTGACAAACTTACCTAATGTCCCACAGCTCGTGAGTGGCAAGCCTGGGATTAGAAGACAGTTCTGCTCATGCTCCGAGCAGATGACTCATTCTTCAGTTGGGTCAGGCTGCCTCCTGCGTGATGGGGCCCTCCCCTCAAGGCATCTAGATCCTAAGCCTAGCATGATACCCACCTTTGTGGTCCGCGCCCCCCCCCCCCGGATCGGCCCAGAGGTGGGACGCCACTCACCCCCAACCCCGTGGTGGCATTCGGGCCAGAGCGACAACCAGCTGGACCTGCCTCACTCGACCAGCCTCCAGGACGACTTCGAAAGCCCTAAGCATTGGTATCCAGGCGTCCAGGCATTTGAAGCAGCCCCTGCTTGCCTTGGATCCCCGAGAACACGCTCTCCGTCTACACGGACAGCCTCAGGGGAGAACTAGGCTGGGGAAAGTCGGCCAACTTGGGACCCGGCTGTGGGACTTTGGGAATTTCACCTCTCCAAAGCCTTCCCCAGCTCAGCTGTGAAATGGAAGAACCCCCTCAGCGAGGTGTTAAGATCATCACCAAGTCTACACTGGGCACACACCCACGCGTTCAGTCGACAGATGCTCACTGCACACCTACTATGTGTCAGGCACTGTTCGTGGTGCTGTTCACAGCAGCACACAAAACAGGGTTCTTAAGACGTCTTTAATTTTGAGAGCAGGGGCCCCTTCACACTGTCGGTCAGGTCCCTCAGCGAAGAGTCCTATGATACGGTGGGCTTATGTGATCTGATCCCACTCCTTAACATGAATGACTACATACCCCTTGGAGGCCCTCCTGTGGTCACCAAGAGACACGGACACGGAAGCCCCACAGTGTCTCCGAAATAGTGAGTGAGAGGGGCGCCGGGCAGCTCAGTCAGGGACATGTCCGGCTTCGGCTCAGGTCATGATCTTGCAGTTTGTGGGTTCGAGCCCCGCGTCTGGCTCTGTGTTGACAGCCCAGAGCCTGGAGCCTGCTTTGGATTTTGCGTCTCTCTCATCCCGTCCCTATTTGTGTGCTCGCTCACTTGCTCTCTCTCTCTTTCTCAAAAATAAATAAAGGAGTGCCTGGGTGGCTCAGTCAGTTAAGTGTCTGACTTCGGATCAGATCATGATCTCACGGTTTGTGAATTCGAGTCCCGCGTCGGGCTCTGTGCTGACAGCTCAGAGCCTGAAACCTGCTTCGGATTCTGTGTCTCCCTCTCTCTCTGTTCCTCCTCTGCTCAGACTCTGACTCTCTGTCTCTCTCTCTCAAAAAAATTAAAAAAAACAACAACAAAACCCTTAAAGAAAAAGAAAAGAAGTAGCGAGTGGGAAGCAGCCCACAAGGTTGTCTGCAGCAGCCCGGGTAAGCCCTGGCGAGTCCGTGCGGGGACTACTGCACAGCCCCGAACAGAACTGCAGCCACAGACACAGGAGAGGGGCGAGCGAGCCGTGGAAGACGGCGTGCAGCTTCCCACCGCGCAGTCAACATCTTAAAGCATGTGAGCAGCACTGTGTGCTATCTGGGGGGGCAGAGACATCCAGGCGAGGAGGCAGCGAGGCAGTCTTCACGGAAGTAGTTTCTTCCAGAAGAGGGGGTGGTCGGGAATGGGATCCCGTAGGCGTGTGTTGTGGGATTGAACTGCATCTGGAATGTTTTATTTCTGAAACTGGATGGCTGCTTCACTGGTGTTTGTTCTTACTCAACTCTGTGCTTTTTATGTGTCTGAAGTGCTGTGTCACACACCAAAGGAAGGCCTGGGGCTTTGGAGACGGGCGGATGGGGGTTCAAAGCCAGACCAGTGCTTTGCTGTCATAGGAGCTCAGTTTTCTCCTCTGTGAAGTGGGGGCCATAACAGCATCCAGGACTCCTCTGAGAACCACAGGAAATCGTGTTTGGAAAGGGCCTGTGCACAGTGGGGCGGCCTGGCACACGCCCCCCTGCCGTGGGGGGTCTCCTAAAATGCCTGGGCAGAGGAGAAGCATCAATCCGCAGGCCTCCGTTTGGGGCAGGGGGTTGCTTACTTGTCCCGAGGCCAGAGCGGCCTTCAGCGATTCTTAACCGGTGACGCATCTGGAGCTCTGGGGATTGGCCAACCTTGGTCCCTTGACCAGGACACATATAGTCACAGGCCCGGGCTGGCTGGACTCCCTCTACGCCTCCTCACTCCCTTCTCAGACTCCGTTCCTGGGCTTCTGGAAAGGGCAGCTGGGCTCCTCCCCGCCCAGCGGTCCCCTGCCGCTCCTGAAACCCCCCTCCTCATTCTCAAGGGGGAGTCTCGGCCACCTTGTACCCAGTAAGTCCTCTGGAGGATCTCTCACAGGCCCCAGGTGCCCGCAGGTTCGGCCCAGAGCATGGAGCCCAGGTGTCTGTCTCCTGGTTCAAATCCAGCCTCAGAGTGTGACTTCAAGCCCTAACCCGGGGCTGCCACCCCACCTCTAAGAGCGGGGATGGAGATACCCGCAGACAGGGCCTGCGCCCCAAAGGTACATCTCAAAGGCCTCAGATGGCACCTTCCAGGTGTCCGGACACATTGATATTTACCTGTGTATTCAGACGATTCCTCCCAGTTTTGGTACAACCTAAGTGGCAGTCCTGTTGGAGTCAAAGATGAAGCAGGGTGAGGGGACATGTGGAGGGGGCAGGAAGACGAGAGCAAGGATCCCCACACGGGCTCTCAGCCACCCGAACTCAGTGAGGCTACCCTGCCGGCTCACATCCAAGAGTTTATCGGAGTTTCCAAGAGCCCAGCGACATTTCTGGGGTACAGCTCCAAGAGGGCAGCCGAAGGCGGGGGGTGGCTGTGAAATTTGATTTTAGATTGTGCCGCCTCTGGGCTGCGTCCTAAGCTGGTCCCACCCCTGTTAATAAAGAGCCGCCTGGACCAGGGGTATCCTCCCTGCGGACCTGGGCCCCGTTCCACCTCGGCCACTCAGTGAATCTCTGGGGGCCGACCTCTCCCTTCTCTGGGCTTCCATTTCTCCACCTGCAAGTCGGATGGGATGATAGCTAAGGTCTTCCCCATCTGTCAGAGCCGCTTGGCGACCTGCATAACCAGGGCCGGCACGGTCCCCTGGCCTGGGTGGCGTGGCCTCGTCAGCCCAGCCCGTCCCACACGCAGTGATGTGCTCAAAAGCCAGCGAGGAAGGTAAGTGGGCGCGTCTCGGGGGGGAAGTGAATTCGGATCCTGACGGTGTGTGTGGAAAGCATGCCCCCAGCAGAGGGGGCCGCACAGGGAATACTGTCCACGCTACACTTTCTCAGAACGTTGGACGTTGCAGGCTTTGACGGAGCTGAGCCCATACAACTCCGGGGCCTCAGTTTCCTCATCAGCTAAGTAAAAATAGAAAGACGGGTCAAACAGGGCAGTTGTGAAGACGTGATGCATGTAAACGAGCCGGCACATACTAGGTGCTCAGTAAACGCGGGCTGCGGGCTGCCTCCCCGTCTGCCTACAACGGTACCCCTGGCACCAGGAGGCCCTGGCTGCTGGTCCCCCAGCTTGCTCAGCCCCCCACCAGGCCGACAAGCAGTCCGGATGTTTACGCTGGCCAGTCGGGGGCCCCCTGCCTGCCTGGGACAGGCTGAATAAACACACACAGTCCCACGGCTCCTGCCTCCAGCTTCCCGCAGACCGCTTGCCGCCCAGGCTGGTCTTCAGCCCTCAGGCCTCCACCCGACTCCAGATCCTCTGTTTATAGATTCTCCCCCTGAATTGTGTTGGGATTTGCTGCGTCCAGCTGCTCCCTGGCAATCTACCCTAAACCAGTCCGCAGCCATCTCCAGAGCAGGGGCCAAGTGAGAGGATTCTGGGAAATTGTATTGGCTTGGGCAGGTCACTCTGCTTCTCAGAGGCTCAGTTTCTTCATCTATAAAATGGGAACAGGGGCGCCTGAGTGGCTCAGTCGGTTGAGCATCTGGCTTCAGCTCAGGTCATGATCTCACAGTTCGTGGGTTTGAGCTCCAGAGCCTGGAGCTTGCTTCAGATTCTGTCTCCCTCTCTCACTGACCCTCCCCTGCCCACGCTCTCTCTTTCAAAAATAAATAAAAAACATAAAAAATAAATAAAATAAATAAATTAAACTAAATGGGAACAATGGGGAAAGTGAAAATTAAATGGAATAGTGTGAGGAAGGCACAAAGCATAGTGCCTGGCTCATGGAAGGTACTGAAAAAATAAGCTCTTAAAAACGGATTACTGTTTTATGGGAAATTAAGGAACTTAGCCAAAAAAGTCAATGGGCCTTGAGAACATATCTTAAAAAATAAATAACAGGAAATTCTTGGCCACATTGTGCCAATCACTTTCCAAGCATGATCTCATCACGTCACACAGCAACCCTAGGAGATACGGTGGAGAGCTGAGGCTCAGAGAGGTTGAGTCACTTATATAGGGTCACACAGCCCCCTGGTAGGTGGGGGAAGTGTGTGCCTGATCCACAGCCTGTGCCCTTGACCTCCACACGCGCCCCCGGGCCTGCAGGACCTTCACCAGTATCTTCCCTCCACCCTCCACCATTCTGAGGATGCTTCTTCCTGAGGCCCAGCCTCCCCTAGGCCACGGGAGTAGAGGGAGCGGCCAGGGCCCGGGGCTCACTATACTGCCACCACTACCCCAGGGTCTGTGGCAGATCGTACACAACGTTTTTCTCCTGCCCTGGATCAGAGCGCATGGGTCCTGCTGCCCGGCCTCCCGGCTTGGAGGGGGAAGAGCCACCATCGATGCATCGCCCACCCTGCGCCACTTTCTGGCAGACACTCTCATGACTGTCCTGTGCTGGGGGTATTATTCTCCTCACTCTATACAGGAGGAGACCAAGGTTCTGACAGGTGATGTCACTTGCCCGGCCTCCTACAGCCAGTCAGTGGCAGAGCTGGGGACCCAAACCCAGGCCACTCTGACTCACCAGGCTGCCCCTGTCTCCTGAGCGAGATAAGACACGACACAAACAACCTAACACAAACCAGAAATCGATAAGGGCCCTCGGGGAAGGCCAGATAACAGGCTGGGACATTTACAGACAGGGGCCCAGCCTTCCTGGGGAAGTCTTTGTGTGAATACGCAAGAGGAATTCCTCAGGGGAGACACAAGTGCTGGCCCCCCCCCCCCCTCGCAGCCATGCCCAGAAGGGCCTGGGCAGACAGGGCTGACCTGTGCAGCCATGGCCAGTCAGTGCCTTCAGTGGTAATCAATGCTTAATGAGCACCTACCGTATCCTGGACCAGGCATCGGGCTTATCTTACTCTATTTTCCTAGAAATCCTGTCAGGAAGCATTATCTTCATTTTAGAGAAAGAGAAACTGAGGCTTAAAGAGGGGAGGGCGCTTCCTCAAGACCATGCTGCTCAGAAGGGGTAGATGCAGGGGTGTCTGGGTGGCTCAGTTGATTGAGCATCCAGCTTTGGCTCTGCTCTTGATCTCATGGTTCATGGGTTCGAGCCCTGCATCGGGCTCCGTGCTGACAGCTCAGAGCCAAGAGCTTGTCTTTGGATTCTGTGTCTCCCTCTCTCTCTGACCTTCCCCTGCTCACGCTGTCTCTCTCTCTCAAAAACAAATAAAACATTTTTTAAAAATGTTTTAAAAAAAAAGAAGGGGTAGATCCACTGGATTCCCGAGCCTAATGGAACAGAGCTGTGTGCCTGGCCAGCTCCCATGGGTCACCTGAGCCCCCTCCTCCCCGAGGCCCCCAGGACAGCTTCCCCAGGCTCGCTGACCACTGTCCCCACGTGGCTCACACGGGCAGCGGGACAACTTCGGAGATCAGCATCGTGTCTCCACTTACAGATGAGGAAACCAAGGCTCGGAGCGAAGTCACGGCTTCGGGTGAGATGGGCTGGGGGCAGGGGTGTGTGGGGGTGAAGCCACGAGACCCCACATCTCCGTGGAGCTGAGAACTGCTCCCCTCTGTAAGGGTGAGGGCCAGGTCAGTGCCACCCACTTCTGGCCTCCTGGCAGACGCTTCCTTTCCACGAATGTGAGCATCCTGTGGGGGTCTGGTGGCCCTCTGCCTGGCAGAGGGATCCTGGTGGCACAGATGCCATGGCAACACCAGAGGATGCTCTGGGGGCAGAAGCCCAGTCAGCCGCACTCACCTGGCTGGCACAAAGGGCAGGCCAAGGGCGCAAAGTGGGACTATGCCAGGGCCCCTCCCCCTAGGCACCCATTCCAAGGACCCAGACCTTGTGACAAAAATGGCAGTGCCAACTGTTGGCACAGGAGACCGGGAGGTTGCCATTGGGTCCAGGGAGTGAAGCTGGCCTAAACAGCTAGGCAGGCAGGGACGGAAAAACCCAGAGACGGTGAGGAGGATCAGAGGAAGAACAGACAGAGGGACAGCCAGAGAACAGAGTTGGGAAGAGCAAGCGGGTTCAGAGTCAGCAAACATCCCTGAGCCTACAGGACACGGCTGGTGGCAAGCTAGCACCTTCTTCACAGCCACCTAGTTTTGTCACCTGAGCCTCCGACTGTCCCGCCCCATGAAAGATAAGGATGGTTCCTGGGACTGAGAGGAGAAACTGACGTCAGAGGAGGGAGCAATGGGCCCAGGCCAGGGCGCAAGGTCAGGGGTGAAAGAGGGACTGAGAAGAAGGAGGCAAAGGGGATACAAGCAAATACAACAAAGCTGTCTAAGTGACGGGACAGTGGTGGGCCCAAGACTTCAAGGTCCCCGGGGCCCGGGCCCAGGCCGAGGGTGGCGGAAATCCTCCCTCCACCGCGGGCAGAGGCTCCTCTTGCCAGCAGCCAGCCAGTGGGGCTCATCTCTGTCCTTCTAAGCATCGTGTAGAATGAAAAGAACACTGCTCTGCAGGTCCTGAGTCCACGTGTCACCCCTGAAGCTCACTTGCTGTGTGACCTTAAGCAAACCACCTGCCTTCTCTGGGCCTTTTCTTTAAGACAGAAGCACAAGTTCAAATCCTACTTCTAATGAGATGTGTGATCTTGGGCAAGTCCCTTAATCTCTCTCTGACTCTCAATTTCCTCATCTGTAAAATGGGTCTATTAATGGTACCTATATCTGACAGGATTAAATGAAAGTATGTAAGTTAAGCATTTAGCCAGTACAAGACCCTCAATATCAGCCGGTATTAAGGTTACCATACCTTCTGCTGGGTTATCCGTGGGCCTCAATCTGAGGCAATTCTGCCCCTCTCAGGAGTTGTGTATAGACACGGGAGCATGTTTAATTGTTAGATGACTGGGGAGTACTAGCATTTAATCCCAGAGGCCATAGCTGATAAATTCCCACAGTGTGTGCAACAGTCTTGCAAAATAACACAAATTGCCTCTCTCAAAATGCCAACAGCGTCTGCATTAAGAAACACTGGCCGCTGGGGTGCCTGGCTGGCTCAGTCAGGGGAGCATCTAACTTCGGCTCAGGTCAGTATCTCGCAGTTCGTGAGTTCGAGCCCCACATCGAGCTGACTGCGGTCAGCACGGAGCCTGCTTCAGATCCTCTGTCTGTCTGTCTCTCTCTCTCTCTGTCCCTCCCCCACTCACGCTCCCCTCTCTCAAAAATAAATACACATTTAAAAAAAGTGTTTAAAAAAAGAAACACTGGCTGCTAATCTCAATGATGAGACCTCCCAGGGTCCTTGGTCCCCAATGGTCCCCACGTCCAACAGGAGCCAGTGCAGGGTGGTGGGGCTCTGAGTCACACAGACCCGTTTTCTATCCAATGAGCTACAGGAGCCTGGAGCAATCATGTCATCTCTTTGGGGCTCGGTTTCCCCATCTGTGAAAAGCGGACGCTGATTTGTGCGTTGTATGCCTGTGGCTTAAACAGGGTGACGGTTACAGAGCATCGGCAGCAGGGAGCTTGGAAACGCGGTCACCGCTACCACAGAGCAAGCGGACAGGCGGCCGGGGCGGGGCGGACGCGCGGAGTCCCCAGAGCCACCTTTCCACACCAGCTGGCTTTCCCGCAGCCCAGGGGTCCCTGCAGGACCCGGGAGAAACAGCCGCCGGGGTCCCAGGGTCTTGTCGGCTAGACCACGAGGCGGGGTCTGGTGTGGGAGGGACAATCGGGCAGAGCCCTCCCGCCAGGGCAGAGGCCAGGGGTGGCGGGCAGGCAGAGCTCTGGGCTCCTGGGACAGCTGAGCTGTGAACAAGGGCCCATTAATGACTGTCACAGCTTGCTTGGAGGGGGGGAGGTGACAGAGGGAGGGTGGAAACCTGGTATTTATGAGGCACTGGACTATGCACCATAACAGGGTAAAGTGCTTTTCATGTTCTGCATTTCATCCATCCAGCAGCCGCACAAACTAGGTGGTTCTGTCCCCACGTCGCAGCCCCGGAGCCCGAAGCTCAGGCAGACTGCACGATGTGTGCAGAGTCAGGCACAGGGTCAAAGTCACAGTTCTTTCTCTCTTCCTGTCTTTTCCATTTCCCACCATCTCTCTCTCTCTCTCTCCACTCTCTCGCTTTCTAATCTCATTCAATGGTCCCCTATTGCTACAAAATTAAAGACAAAACCACAAGCACCTGGGCCTCTGGCCCTGCTGCCCTGTTGGGCCTCATTTCACAACATCTGCAGCCTCCCCACCCCAGGGCCCAGTGACTCTGCTTTTCTTCAGTCTTTTCTAATCCCGTAAACCCCAGGGCCCTTGCACACACTGTTCCCTGTGCCTGGAACGCTCTTCCCCTCCCACCTAATCAACATCACCACTCCTTCAGATCACAGTGAGTGTCATGTCTGCAGAGAAGCCCCCTCCGACCTTAATGAGGACATTTCCTCCCACCCCCATAAGCACCAGGACTTGATGGCATTTGTCACTGCTGCAATTTCATGCTTGTCTGAGATGATCTGATAAAGAGCTTACTTGCCCCCATGCTCTCCTCACAGGTATTTGTCAAGCACCTACTACGTGCCAGACACTGTCCAAGGTGCCGCAAGGACAGCGGCGAACAAGCCGGACAAGGTGTCCACACTCATGGGACTCCTATTCTAATGGGAGGAAACTGACAAAGAGGGCACTGCATATGCAAAGGGGTGGAGGTAGGAATGCTGAGTGGGCTGCGTAGTCTGCTCACCTGGAGCGAGGACCACAGGCTGGGGGGAGGCCAGAGATGAGGCTGGAGAAACACGCAAGGAAGCAGGCATCGAACCCCCCAGAATTCCTGTGAAGGGGTCTGCTTGCTCCCAGCGTCACGGGGGCAATGGAAGGGTCTGAAGCGAGACATTGACCCGGCGAGCCACGTGTTTCAGAAAGATGGCCGAGGCTGCAGTGAGGAGGAAAGCTTGGAGCGCAAGGCTGGAGGCAGGGAGGCCAAAAAGGCTCTGATTCAATCCAGGCAAAAGTGGGCGATGGAGGCCAGCAAGGGCGAGGAGTGGGAGGACGGGGAAGGGAAGTTGAAAGGACTTGGTCAACTACATGTAACGGGGTGCCCTGGAGGGGATCCTGGAAGAGAGAGAGGTCCTCGCTGTAAGAACTGGGGAACTCCAAGTAGAGTGTGTGGTTTGGTGAACTGTAAAGTGCCCGTGTTGGCACCTAGCACTGACAGAGGCGCCGTGGTCAGGTACAGGTTCCCATCAGGGGAAGCTGGGTGAGGGGTGCACAAGAATTCTTACCATCTTTGCAACTTATCTGTGCATCTAAAACTATTTCAAGGGGCTCCTGGGTGGCTCAGTTGGTTAAGCATTAGAGTTCAGCTCAGGTCATGATCTCACGGCTCCTGAGTTCAAGCCCCACATCGGGCTCTGTGCTGACAGCTCGGAGCCTGGAACCTGCTTCGGATTCTGTGTCTCCCTCTCTCTGCTCCTCTCCTGCTCACACTGTCTCTCTCTCTCTCAAAAATAAATAAACATTAAAAATAGTAAATAAATAAAAGTTAAGCATGAAGCCTCAGCGTGGATCGGCTAGCTTGGATAGAAGGCAGAAGCACGGGGACCAAAATAACTGTGGCCCTGTGACCAGCTAGACACTGTGCCAGGGACTCACGTTCGTTCACTCTTTTGACAAATACTTACATACCTACCAGGTGCCAGTGTTGCTCCAAGTGGACACAGCAGGGAACCAGACAGACCAAAGTCCTTCTGTGTTAGCGGAAGGAGACGTAGTAAGTAAAATAAATAAAGTAGGGACTACACCAGATTGTGTTAAGTGCTAAGGAGAAAAATCAAGTGTGGGGGGGTAAGGGACGGGGGACAGAAAACAGGAAGGGCAGGCATTTTTCATTAGGGTGGCCCTAATGTCACCCTAAGGTGACATCTAAGACTCAAAGGAGACACTTTTCAGGTGGCTTCTCATTTATTTTTCACAACTGTGGGTGGTATTTATTTGCCCTGTTTTACAGATGAGAAAATGAGCCCCAAAGAGGTTAAAACAATGGACTTAAGGTCACCTAGAAAAGAATGGGGGCCTCGGGAGAGACCTACCACTGGCCGGGTCCCTCCGTCCCTCCCTGGGGAAGGTGGTGAGGAGCCCGCCGCCCGTCCCTCAGCCCTGGCACATGTCACTAGCTGTTGGAAGCCACCGCGCTCACTCCCTTGCTGAAGCCAGATTTCCAAACTCTCCCAGCATCCCCTCCATGTGCCTTCTTAACTTGATCAGGTTCGAGGGGTGAAGGGGTAGAATGGGCCACATGACCCCCTGAGGGCCCCGGGTGGGCAGAGGAAGGGGGAGAGGGGCCAGTGTTGGCTGGCAGAAGGGACCCTCCACCTGCTCGGCCAGGCACGGCTCTGTCCAGGACCACCTCGAGGGCTGCTGGAGATGCTGTTTACTGACTCGGCCGTGTCTGGCTGCCCCTCCATCCACGGCCACGGTGCTCTTCATAGCTGAGACACAAATTTGGAGGAGACCGAGAGGGGGTCTCCCCACCCCTGAACCCTTCTCGCTTCTTTCCACACGAAGAGGAACATTGCAGGGTTGAAGCGTGACTCACATTTCCCCAGAGACGGCCAGGCCGGGGCTGAGTCAGGCTGTTGGAGCCCAGAGTCCCGCATCTGCCTGTCTGCACCGGCTGAGTGGCTCAGGGCCCCAGGAAGGCGCAAATGGAGGCGGAGGTGGCAGAGACAAATAGCTGGTGGACCTCCCACTCTCCCAGAGCGTGTCACTGGGTGTCACCCGGCATCACTCAAATGGACCCTGATGCAGAAGAAAATGACTCTGGACTTTCCTGAATGAGCTTTACTGGCTGACTCACCGCCACCTGAGGACAACAGGCGGATGCGCAAACCACCACAGAAGGGAAAACGGGCCTGTTAAGGGATCTCTTCAGCGGATGGATCAGAGACCGCCGCACAGATGCTCCCTTACATTTCGCTTTGGGTTGTTGTTGTTTTTAATGTCTTCATTTTTGGGAGACAGAGACAGCGCGAGCAGGGGAGGGTCAGAGAGAGGGAGACACAGAATCTGAAGCAGGCTCCAGGCTCTGAGCTAGCTGTCAGCACAGAGCCCGAAGTGGGGCTCAAACCCACGAACCCCGAGATCATGACCTGAGCCGAAGTCAGATGCTTAACAGACTGAGACACCCAAGGCACCCCAAGGGTTTTGTTCATTAAAGAGCAAGATACACAACAGCTAGGAGTTGGAACTGACTGCAAAGGGCAATTTTATGTATTAAATTCTACTTCTCCGTTAGGGGCATTACACACTTAGAGACGTGTCCCCAGTGACAATATGAACAACAGAACTGGCTACAGGAAGGCCTGTCCTCCCGAGTCCCTCCCTATTTCAGACCCATGAGGCTGTGCCCTCCTCTACTCATCCTTTGCTGGGTGTCTGCTGAGGACAGGTGTGCCAAGATGGCCGGGGTCTCTGCCCTCAAGGACTTCCCCTCCAGGAGAGACAAGTAAGAGTTGAAATGCAGTGGGGAGGGGGGGCACCTGAGTGGCTCAGTTGGTTAAGCATCTGACTTTGGCTCAGGTCATGATCTCAAGGTTCGTGAGTTTGAGCCCCGCGTCGGGCTCTGTGTTGCCAGCTCAGAGCTGGGAGCCTGTCTCGGATTCTGTGTCTCCCTCTCTCTCTGTCCCTCCCCTGCTCACGCCATCTCTCTCTCTCTCTCAAAAATAAATAAAACATTAAAAAATTAAAAAAAAAAGAAATGAAAGGGGGTCTCTTACTTACACTGTTGGTGGGAATGCAAACTGGTGCAGCCACTCT
>PJEM01016071.1:0-11563 GCA_004023845.1 Helogale parvula | reverse complement strand
ATAAATAAAACATTAAAAAATTAAAAAAAAAAGAAATGAAAGGGGGTCTCTTACTTACACTGTTGGTGGGAATGCAAACTGGTGCAGCCACTCTGGAAAACAGTGTGGAGGTTCCTCAAAAAATTAACAGTGGAACTCCTCGGTGACCCAGCAATAGCACTGCTAGGATTTACCCAAGGGATACAGAAGTGCTGACGGAGAGAGGCACATGTACCCCAATGTTCATAGCAGCGCTTTCAACAATAGTCAAATCATGGAAAGAGCCTAAATGTCCATCAGCTGATGAATGGATCAAGAAGATGTGGTTTATCCATACAATGGAGTACTACATGGCAATGAGAAAGAATGAAATCCTGCCATTCATAGCAAAGTGGGTGGACCTCGAGGGTGTCATGCTAAGCGAAATAAGTCAGGCGGAGAAGGACAGATACCATATGTTTTCACTCATAAGTAGCACAGGAGAAACCTAACAGAGGACCATGGGGGAGGGGAAGGGGGAGTAAAACAGTTAAGGAGAGGGAGGGAGGGAGGCAAACCATAAGAGACTCCTAAATACTGAGAACAAACTGAGGGTTGATGGCGGGATGGGGGAGGGGGAAAATGAGTGATGGGCATGGAGGAGGGCGCTTGTTGGGATGAGCACTGGGTGTTGCTTGGAAACCACCTTGACAATAAACTATATTTAAATAAATAAATAAATAAGTGAAAGTCACTGCAAGAAGAAAAAAACAAGAAATGAAAGGGTGTGAGTGCCGGGAAGAGGGCTCCAAATGTGCTTCCGGCTGCCTGCCTCCCCAAAGGGCACCAACCGCTCCCCTCCAGGGAGACCCCCCCCCCGCCAGATGGGGCCCCAGAACAATCTGCTCGTCCTCCTTTGCTGGCCTCCTCTCGCCCCTCCAAACGGCCGTGCTAAGCCATGAGCACACCCAGCCTCCACCCTGATCCTGGATACTCCATGAGACCCTACAGGAAACTCTGGCTCGGGGTCAGCCAGCATACCGGCTCTGCCACTTCTAAGCAGCCTGGCCATGTGGAGTCCCCTTGCCTCATCAAGCCTCAGCCTCCTCATCCGTGAAATGGGGACACAAGAGGACCCATCTCCTAAGGGTCCATTCTAATGAAATGAGTCAATGCACGTGGAGCTGCTCGCCCCAGGGCCCTCAGAGTCAGTGCTCGTGGAACCGAGGTTCTTACATCCTGCTCCGTGGGGAAGACGGGATGGGGAACAGTGAACACATGTTACGAAGAGTTATAAAGGGTCCCCGTACTGTCCTCCTGAAGCCAGCCACAGGCTCAAGGAGATCCCGGCTTCTCCGTGAAGCCGCTGGTGGCCTTTACACTCACCTACCTCATTTCCAAACCTGCTGCCCATTTCACACTAGTGCCGTGCCTTCCAGATCCTTCCCTAATGTGGGAAGGGAACTTTCTTAGACTTGTCCTGACCCTGCCCCGCCCTGCCCCGGCAGGACCAGGGGGCTGAGCAGCTAGATCTGTTTTTCCTGCCCCTTCTCAGCCTTCACTTTCTCCCACCCCGTGTTCTGAGCCAACAACAGCGACTTCCCAGGCCACACCGGACACTATTCCCGGAGCAAAAACACCCATGCGGGGGAGGGCGAGGAGGCCAGGGAGGGGCCACAAGGCAGGGGCCCGGGGGTGGGGTGGCAGGAGGAAGAGAGAGCATTCCTTGAGTGCCTACTGTGTGTCAGGGTGAGAAAGGCATCCAGTGCCTGGGGAGATCCAGGAGACTGTAGAGGTTGGGTCTCCAAGACAGCAGTCCCCAGAGAGAGATCAGGCCCAGGTCCAAGGTCCAGGGCAATGCCCAAGGAACAGGGTGAAGTGAGTGGGCTCCAGGCCCTGCTGAGAAAAAAAGGAGCCTGAACCCCAAAGAGATTCCAAATCCTAAGAAATATCGGGGTCCAGATACAGAGCGGATGAGCTTCCTGACAGGGGGGTTACAGTATCTTGGATCCCTGCAGGGACAGGGTTAGCACCAGGGCGGAAGGCGGGGAGGGGTCTGCAGAGCTAGAAAGTCATTTAATTGAGCATCTCAGTGGTCTCAGTTGCCGGACGAGGCTAACTAGGGGAAGAAAACAGAAATCTTAAAAGGGCAGCCAGCAGTTTCCACTTGCAGGGGCTCGGATGAAGGGGGATCTCCTGGCCTCTGGGGAGGAGTGAGGCAGGCCCCGGCGTGGGCTCCGTGGCGCCCTCCTCTCCAAGGCAAAGCATCTCCAACAGGCCTTAGAACGCCCCGCCCCACCCAGTGAGGGGCAGTCTGTACACAGTGGCTCCAGTCCAAGCCCAGCCTCTCAGCCGGGCTTCTGCAGACTCCTTCAAAAGCAGGGGAAGGGCCTCAATGCAAAGGTCATAGGGAAAGAATCTGGAGGTCAGAGTACCAACCCTCCCCCCGCAACAGATGCTTCAAAGACAGAATCTGTGAGCACAAAGCATCCCGCTCCCTAGAAGCCGCCAGAGTCTTTGGGGGAGGGGGCCCCAGGGAGGAGGCACAGCCTGAAAGAACTCTGCAGAAGTAGCCGCCAGGAATCTAGGCCTTGAGTCAGAGTTCTGCGTGAAGGCCCTGGGTCAAGGCCCTGGGTTGGGAGTGTTGATGCTGAGCTTTGTGACGCTGACCCACGGCAGCCCACACACCTTTGCAGGCTCTGTTCTCACCTGTCAGAGCGGTGGGCTGGGTCCCCGGCCCCGCCCCATCAATCACCAAGCCCTGTCACCTCTCCCCCTCAATGTCTCAGCCTGCCTCTCTCTTGCCACTACCCCCGGCCTGGGCTGAACCACCCCCACCCCCTCGTGTGTCCCCTCATCCCCAGCCAACAGCCAGAGTGGGTTTAATAAAAGGCAAGTCAGATCCTGTCACCTCCCTGCTGGCACCCCTTCCAGGCCCCGCTGAACCCTCCATGCTGCTGATTATAAGGGTTTGCCTCTTTTTCTTTTGCCAGCTCGAATGGGGTCTTTTGGTGTAAAAGCTTAAAATTTATTCACTTGAAAACACACACACAGAGCTTTCCACTGCTCTTGGGGTGAGTGAGGCCTAGGTCTCTTACCTGGTTTACACTGCCTGTGGGGCCCGGCCCCTGACTACCTCTCAGCTTACCTTGGGGCACGCTTGCCCTTGATTTCTACCCCAGCTACACTGATCATGCTATACAAGCCACCCACCTCAGGGCCTTTGCACATGCTGTTCCCTTGGCCTAGAATCTTTCTCTCCATCTTCTAACGTGGTTAACTTAAAAAAAAATTTTTTTTTAACATTTATTCATTTTTGAGAGACAGAGAGAGACAGAGCATGAATGGGTGAGGGGCAGAGAGAGAGAGGGAGACACAGAATCCGAAGCAGGCTCCAGGCTCTGAACTGTCAGCACAGAGCCCGATGCCGGGCTCTAACTCACGAACCACAAGATCATGACTTGAGCCAAAGTTGGGACGCTTAACTGACTAAGCCACCCAGGTGCCCCAAACTTTTTTTTTCATGTTTATTTATTTTTAAGAGAGAGAGAGAGTGAGAAACAGAGAGGCAGAGAGGCAGAGAGAAAAGGAGACAGAATCTGAAGCAGGCTCCAAGCTCTGAACTGTCAGCATCGAGCCTGATGCGGAGCTCAAACTTGTGAACCACAAGATCATGACCTGAGCTGAAGTCGGACCCTTAACGGGCTGAGCCACCCACGCATCCCATAACCTGGTTAACTTAACCCATCCTTCCGATCTCTTCCCAAGTGTTTCTTCCTCATAGATGTCTTCCCTAATGCTGGTGTCCCCTGAGCCTCTGGCTGGGATAGGTCCCTCTGACATAAGCTCACATAGCACCCTGCTCATAATTAGAGATCCGTGAGATTACCTAAAACCACGTCTGTGTGCTCACCATTCTCTACCCTGTGCCAGCATGCACATAGTGGGTGCTCAGTAAATGGTAGCTATTGTCACCATTAATCTTCCCATATTAGCTGGTGGTAGAGCTAGATTCTGTATGTGACAGTCCACAAAAGAGGCAGTGTGGGGGCTACTGGGAAGAATATCAGCCTTGGCAGCTGAGGGATCTGGTTTATAATCCCGGCTCTGTGATGACAAACTGTTTGGCTTTGGGCCAGTCACCTAACTTCTCTGAGCCTCAGTTTCCTAATCTTGTTGTTGTTTTTTTAAGGTCCTATTTTTAAGTAATCTCTCCACCCAACATCTGGCTCAAACCTACAACCCCAAGGTCAAGTGTCACATGCTCCGCCAACTGAGCCAGCCAGGTGCCCCCGATCCTGTTAATCTGAGGATTAAATTAAAACTTTGGACCTTTTGGTTATAAACGTCTTCATCATGGGGCGTCCGGGGGGCTCAGCCGGTTGAGCATCCAACTTCGGCTCAGGTCATGATCTCACGGTTCATGAGATCAAGTACCGTTTCGGGCTCACTGCTGTCAGTGCAGAGCCCACTTTGGATCCTGTCTCCCTCTCTCTCCACACATCTCCCCTCTCAAAAATAAATAATAAAAGAAATGTCTTAAATCGGGATGTCCAAAGTGCGATCTATGACCCACCAGCACCAGAATCTGGGAGTCTGTCAGAAACGCAGGTTCCTTGACTTCAGACTTACTGAATCAGGATGTCTGGGACAAGGGCAATGAAATTAGCATTTGCAACCAGAAACTCTGATGATTTTCACGCACACTCTTTTTGAGAAGCATCGCAACCTATCGCTGTTACCACAAACCACAACTCCGAGGGGCCCCGCTTCTCAGCCCAGAGGTTATCTGCAGTAGGGCTAGAGCATCTGTCACCAGAAAGGCGCTTGGTCTATCAGAAACTGGTATGCTTCCTAATGGCTTAAGCACAGGCCTGGGCTTAGACAAACGAAAACATAAATTCTGGTCCATCTTCCCATTTGCTGAGCTGTGAGACCTCAGACATGTGGCCCACCCTCTCAGAGCTGCCCTCCTCAGCTTTAAAACGGTGATAAACAACCTGGACCTGCCTAGGTGGTTGGGATAATCTGAGGAAGTGCCTTATGCAAAGTACCTTTCAGGTGCTCAGTGGGAGGAAGGGGGCAGGGTGAGAAACAAAACAGGAAGTGCTTCACTACCTCCCAAGCCTCCCGGGCTGCTGGATGCGCACTAGCAGTGGAATCTGTCCTTAGCAGACACAATTCCTGGCCACCTAGAAAAGGCAGAGACCCGCTCGGAAAGGTTGGTCAACCACCCTGTTCCCTTGCAGAAGGGGCAGTCGGCCAGGGTTCCAAGGAACAGAAGCAGGGGCTGTATGAAAAATGGCTAGATAGTTTCCCAGGGCCCATACTGAGGACCTGCGACCAGGAGGGTCACATCTCCCCAGGCCAAGCCCTGCAGGGTAGTGGGGCCGAGCGTGTCATGGTGGGTGAGAACAGACTCTGAAGACAGGCTGTGTGGGTTTAAATTCTCGCTCTGCCACTCCTGGCTCCACCTGGCTGGAAAACTCCTACTCATCCTTCAAGACCCAACTCAAGTATCACCTCCCAGGGTCAACTTAGTCATCCACTTCTCCGGGCCCTCAAAGGCTCCTGCCCACACACTCAGATACTATTCAGGAACTTACCTGTTGACGTTTCTCTCTTTCCCACAGGCTAGGAGTGCCTGGAGGGCACCCTCATACCTGGCACAGGAAATGTACTCGGCAAATGTTGATTCAGTTTGAATTCCAACTTTCTCAGCCTTCTGAGCTGAGAAACAAAGTCCTTTCCTTTCCCCTCTACATGCCTCCAGCTCAACTGTCTGTTCTTCTCCCTGATATGGGCCCTTCTATTTTTTAGGGCTTTAACTTCCAGATCCCTTTCTCCTGAAGGTCTGAATCTGCTCATCCCAGAGCTGACACTTAAGGAAGGCTGGAGAGAAGGACTCAATATTAATTAATGCCAAGGACTCCCACGGAAGGTTGAGTGCTCAGAGTCCAGGAGACTGCCGGTCATAAGGGCTGTGGGACAAGGTCGGGTATGGATGAAGCAGTCTAGCACAGCAGTTAAGAATGGGCTCTGTGGCCAGCCCGTCTGGGGTTCAAATCTTGCTCTGCCACTTACTGACCTAGAGAGCCTGTCTGTGCCTTCGTCTCGCCCCCTTTAAGATGGGGATAATAATAAACACCACACAGGGCGGCTCTGAGGACTCAGTGAATTTGTCACATAAAACATTCAGCACTGTGCCTGGCACACAGCAAGTAACTCAATAAACACCATTATCATCACGTAATAGCTAAGCTGTTAAACACTGCTGGCAGGAAAAGACTAAAGATTACTGAAAAACAAATACCCTAATGGAGGCAGAAGTTAATATTACACCGCTTCCCCCCAAGGAATCCTCAGGTGTCACCGGCCCCAGAAAGTCTTCCCTGAGGCAGCATGCCCAGCGCTGTCTGCTCATGCTCTAACGGCCTCACCTGAGGACCGGGGCTCTGTCTGCATGGCCTCCCAGCCCAGGGTGACACAGAGCAGGTCTGTGGGGAGTGACTGCCAAATCCACAAGCTCGCAATGGAACCTGAGTCTTGACCAAGGCCCCAAGCACAGTCCTTCCAGAGCGGCCCTTGCGCTGGGAAGGAAACTCCCCACTGCCCATAATGTGAGATGCCCCCAAATCCCTCCCGATCCCCCCTTGCCAGGAGCTGGGAATACAGAGAGGGTGGTGTTGGTAATTAAGAACCTTGTTAAAGGGTCTCCCAACTATATGGGGAAGTAAGTGAAATAAGCAAGCGCCAGTGGGGTGGGCTGACGGTGGGAATTTCCTCCCCTCCCCTGCCTAACTGCATTCACCAGAACCAGAAATCAGCACAAGAGAAGGCCCGTCCTTCCCAGAGTGTCATGAGGCTTAAGACAACAGAGCCACAACAGTAATAAAGTTAGGGACTAGAAACCACATCTGTCTGGTCCAAAACCCACATCTTAAGCAGAAAGAGCACTGAATTAGGAGTCCAGGAGATGGAGATCTAAGTCCTGCTTCTAGCTCTGTGTGTGGCCTCAGGCAAGTCTCCTTCCCTCTCTGAGCCTTTGTCTCCCTAGGATTGGCTGGTCCAGATGATGTGTGAGTCCTTCTGTGACTCTGTGAACTGCCTGCCCTCTCACTGTCTCCCCACCTGCAATCTGGGAAGCCCAGCACGACGTGAAAGAAGCCACGCAGAGAAAGATGAAGTAGTTCCTTCTGGCTGCCTTATGATCCGGGCCAGCCGGGACACCCAGAACCACAAAGCCACAAGATTCCCTCGAGCCGGGCCGTGGGAGTGCGAGCCCAGAGGGCAGAGGGGCCCGGCACCCCGGGGCCGCCACCACTTCCTCTGCCCTCGATTCTCGATTCTCGGCAGGGTGTGCGGAAGTGTGGGTGGGGGGAGGCTCTGGCTCTGTGCCCTTCCGGCTCATTTCACCCGTGGCCTGGGGTGGTGGGAATGTGGTCACTTTGGGAGAATCCCGAGCTCTCACTCTGGAGGGCCAAGTTCAAGTGGAGGTTTTAGGATAGAAACCTCTGTTGGGTTCCAAAGGCGATTTTTGCCCATGTCCTGCGGCCAGAGGGTCTTGTGGCATCTGAGGTGCCCTGTCTCCCTCTCTCCCATTCTTTGAAGTAGTTGCTAAAGTCTCAGATCCTAGAGTAAGAGAAGTCTCCCCTTCAGGACAGGTCAAAGTCCTGCTCCCCTTTAACCTGCTGCCCACCTCCCTGCCTCACTCCTGCCCCCTGCAGTTCATCCTCCACACAGCAGCCAGAACCTTGCCCAAACCAGTCACACACACACACACACACACACACACACACACACACACACACCCTCTACCTACCTCCCCCCTCTCCCCCCACTCCAGCTTGGATCCCAGCAGTGGGCTTCCCATCACTCTTACAATGAAATGCCAACTCCTCCAGCCCCTGTCGCCACGTCTGACAAGGCCCTCCATGACCTGGCCCCTCCATAACCACCTTTTCCAACCCCTCTCCCCCTTGCTCCCTCTGCCCAGCCGGGTCAGCCTTCTTACTGCCCGTAACATCCAAACCCCACGTCCCTGTCTCAGGCCCTTTGCACTTGCTGTCCCTCTGCTCAGAACTCTCCTCTCCCACATCTTTGCCCAGCTGCCCTCTCCTCATCCTTCAGGACTCGGCTTGATGTCACCTCCTTCCTTGCCCACCTACTTGAGTAGCTCCCTCCCCACCTTACAGCTAAGTCTCCACCACATCCCACTGTTTCCTTTCCTTTCTCCGAAGTGATCTTTGTGGCTGGTCCGTATGCTTGTGTAGTCTCTGGCTCCCTCACCTAGAATACATCTCCTCAAGGGCAGGAATTTTACTGCCCCATCCTCTTTGGTCCCTACAATGAGGTAGGACCTCATTTCATCCTTACAGCTGTTCAGGCAAGGATGCTGGAGTTCAGAAAGGTGGACGGACTTGCCTAAGGCCACACAGCCAGGAAGGGGCAGGATTCAGACCCAGGTCTTCCTGATACCAAGGCCATTCCCGCAAAGCCTCCAGAGGCCCACTTTGGGGGGCTCTCACCTCCAAGTCCCAGAGAGGACTTATTCACACGAGGCTCTTAGCAAGAGTACCAAGAATGAAGGGCCTGCCTACTTCCTCAACGGTCCTTCCTCGGAGATACGGGGCAGCTAGGGCTCACCAATGGGGCAGATACAAACCTGGAGGTGAAGAAGCATGCAGTGAGTGCCTCCCAAATAAAGGGAACCCACCAGAAACGGGGGAGCTGGGGAAGTCTTCAATCCACCCCACGTTGTATAGAAGGGGAAACCTAAGACCAGGGCAGGGAAGGCATTTACCTAAGGTCACACAGCCTAGCAGAGCCTCATGGCCTAGGGTCTCCAGAGCCAGGAACCCCTCCTTGCCCTGAGAAAAGACAGAAGAAACCCAAGCCCAGGTTCTAGGAGGAGGGCCTGTGCCCAGGCCCTGAGGGCAGGGGAGGGCGGCAGAGTGGGTCTGAATGGCCGAGACAAAGAAAGGACTCAAATTCCTTCCTTCTTTTGAAAGGCATTCTTCAAGAGTCTCCTCTAGGCTAGATCTTGGGCCTGTCGGCAGAGGTGAAAACAGACACCTCCCTGGAGAACCACATGGTAGATTCTATGACAGTGAAACACACACGGACCCTCCGACCCCGCGGGTCCACTCCCACTCCCCATCCACGAGAAATGAGTGTGGAGGTCCGCTGGGAGAAACACAGGAATGTCCCAGCTGCCCAGTATCTCCGAGGAAGTATCATCCACGGACCCATGCGTGCCTCTGCCCGGTGGGACACCATGCAGCCTGAAAAGGAGCACATTCCGGTACGTGCAACAACGTGGACAAAGTGAACACCATTCACTGTCGACTGAAGCTGAAGGAAACCAGACCCAAGAGCCCATACTATGAGTTCATGCAGAGAAAGCTCAAAACCAGGCAAAACTTGGGTGACAGAAAGCAGATCAGTGGCACCCTGTCACCGAGAGGGATGGAAGGGAGCACACGGGACCTTCCTGGAGACGGAGGAAATGTTCTGTGTTTTGATCTTGGTCCTGGTTCTGCAGGTGTATACATTTTGTTTTTCCTAAGAGACAGAGACAGAGAGACAGAGAGCACAAGCAGGGGAGGAGCAGAGAGAGGGGTGGAGAGAGAGGATCCGAAGCAGGCTCCATGTGCCGGTGCAGAGCCCAATGTGGGGCTGGAGCTCACGAACTTCAAGATCATGACTTGAGTGGAAATCGAGAGTCAGATGCTTAACCAACTAAGCCACCCAGGAGCCCCTGCGGGCGTATACATTTGTAAACACAGAGCTACACAAGATGTGTGCATCTTTCTTAAGGAAATTGTACCACAATTTTTAAAAATGCACAATCAGGGCACCTGAGTGGCTCAGTCAGTTAAGCATCCAACTTCGGCTCAGGTCATGATCTCACAGTTCGCGGGTTCGAGCCCTGCATCGAGTTCTGTGCTGACAGCTCAGAGCCTAGAGCCTGCTTCAGACTCTGTCTCCCTCTCTCTGTGCCCCTCCCGCACTCTCACTCTGTCTCTCTCTCTCAGAAAATAAATTAAAAAAAAATTTTTTAATGCACAATCTCAGGGCGCCTGGGTGGCTCAGTCGGTTAAGCATCCGACTTTGGTTCAGGTCATGATCTCATGGTTCATGGGCTCGAGCCCTGCGTTGGGCTCTGTGCTGACAGCTAGCTTGGAGCCTGGAGCCTGCCTTCAGGTTCTGTGTCTCCCTCTCTCTCTCTCTCTCTGCCCCTTCCCTGCTCATGCTGTCTCTCTCTCAAAAAAAACATGAAAAAAATTTTTTTAAATGCACAATCTAGCCCTCAGGAAGCGCACGGACCCACAGAACAGGACTGGCATGTTGTCCTCCTGACCACGGTCATAAAAGAGTATGTGCCGGGACTGAGCTGGCTTCTTCTGAAACAGTGTGTGATTGACACTTCCAGCCACTGTACAGAAGAGGCCCCACTGTCCCCAGATCCCAGGTGAGGAAAACGAATCTCGGAGAGGTGACAGAGTGTCTGAAGTGACACAGCAAAAAGGGAGGGAGCAGTCCCCTCCCCACCCCTGCCCTCCCTTCCCCACACCTTGAGGTTGCTGGTCCCGGCCCCCCCCCCCACCCCTGTGGCCAAAGGGAACACCGCACGAGCACTGGACTTCTGTGAAATCGCTGCTTAGGAAATGTGTCCTTCCTCCGCCTTCCGCCTCTTCCTCCCTCCCTCGCCCCCTCGCTGAGGTCATTTCAGCCCTGGATTTCTGCCCAACGAGAAGGAGCCCCAGAGGCCGGGCAGCTGCGTGCTGGGGGCGGGGAGTGAGTGGTCGTGTTGGCCCAGGGCCTTTCTCCACTCCTGGGCTCCCCTGACCAGGCCTGTGGCCCCAGAGCACCAGGAGGGCTTGCCGTCAGAGACCCCACCCTTGGCTCCAGTTCACAAGTGACGTAACCCAGTGTCTGGACTCAGAGAATCATAAAATGTTTACTTGGAATAACAGCCCTGGCCACCATCTCCACCGCTTACTTGGTTCGCAGCCTGTGCCAAGAGCTGGAGCCTGTCTGGTGAATCCTCAGCAAGGCCCCTCCAAAGCACGTAGGGTCAGGGTCTCCCTTCATGCCCCAGCTGGAGCTCGACGGGGCGCAGTGACTTCCTACGGGGAGGAAGTGGTAGCACTGGGATTCAAACCCAGGTCTGCAGGGCCTCCAGCCGGGGCTCTGAACCAGAGTACCACGCTTGTACTCCTGCCTGTTTATCACTGAAAACGTCCCGAGTAGGTGTGTTCCGGCCCCGATGCATTACAGACGGAAAAACTAAGGCCCAGGAAGGGAGAGTGGCTAGCTTGGGGCCACACACAAAGCTGGTGGCAGGGCTCGGCCTGGGAGCTCCATGTCCACCCTTGGTCTGGCTTTCAGTGGCCGGATCCTCGAAGCAGGCCACGTGCACTCGGACGGGCGGCCCGTGGGAGGCAGGGAGGCCTGGTTCCAGGCAGAGGTAAATATTGACATGACAGTGTTTACACTGTAACCCTACTCGGCCTGGCGGCCGCCCCACACCCACCCCACACTCGTCCTGTCCTGATCTGTCCTGTCCTGCCCAGCGGGGAGGAGGCTAATGGGCCAGGAG
>PJEM01016070.1:0-27339 GCA_004023845.1 Helogale parvula | reverse complement strand
GAGACTATTGAATGCTGAGAATGAACTGAGGGTTGAAGGGGAAGGGGGAGCGGGGAAAGAGGTGGTGGTGGTGGAGGAGGGCACTTGTGGGGAAGAGCACTGGGTGTTGTATGGAAACCAATTTGACAATAAACTATTTTAAAAAAACATGAACTTTCATATGTTTCACGCAGAAATAATATTACAGTTGATCGTGGGATGCTGTCCCACCCTGCAGAAGGAATGCCATTAATCTGCGAAATATGCCCTGAATTACCCTTCAAAAATCTGAGAGGTTCTGTATTCTAACATGCATTGGCCATCGGTATTTCAGGTAAGGGAATGGAGAGCTATGCTATTAGGGGGTTGTGGTCGGATAAAAGGGAGGAAGCATACCCCCAGCTGACCTCTCTTCCCTCTCCCACGGACAGGCCATGCCAGCCCTCAGAACTCACAGATCGGCCCTTTTTTCTCCCATCTAGCCAACTTTGGTTTATCCTTCAGAATTCGGCTAAAGCACCTTCCCTGTGCAACGGTCCTCTCTGAACTCCTACTGCCCATGTCAAGAACATGCGGCTGGGGAGGGTGGATGGGCTGCGTCTCCTCCGCCCCTCCAGGTTGCATGGTAGCGACACTGACATGTGGCTGGGAAGGACTTTCAGCAAGCGTCCAGCCGCAGTGGGAAAGGGTGGTCATCAGTGCTCATGTCTGAACCCCGAGTGACAGAGGGGCTGGGCAGCCCACCCAAGAGCTGGTGCCCTTCCCCAGACGGACACTGATCTGGCTTGATGACTAAATTAGACACTTCTGAAGCACACACAGCATATCTTAACTTCCTGTTCTTCCTATAAATGTTTGTTGTGTATTTAAAACCCCCCAAGAACCTATCATGGACCTTGGAGCACTCAACAAACACTTCTGAATGAGCACGGAGTAATCTGTAAGTATCGGTGGATTAAGACAAGCTCTTCTCCACTGCTGCATTCCAGCCTCGCCCATGGGCACCGCCTGGCTGGCATGTTCATCTGGGCATGAAGAGCCAGGAGAGGCGTTGTGGAGCTATACAATGATGTTGACGCTGCTATGCATTTCTAAAATTTATATTTTATTAAGACTAAAAAAATGTCTCGGTCCTTCATTAGGCATACCCTCAAAGCAGGGTGCTCACTCACAATTCTTTGGAGAAACTTTCCAGAGAAAACGCACACAATCTTGAAATCAACACTCTGGGAGCGCATAGGACACCAGACCTTCAATTTGTCCAAGGGCTTAAAATTCCTTACCAATTCCCCGGGTTGGAAGTGACCTTGCCTTGTGTCCTCTGCTCCCATCCATTCGGCCTGAGGCCAGGGATCTCCCTTTCCCCCTGCCCCAGACGGGAGGGCTCCCCACTTGTCCACCTCGTTTCATCCCTCCACAGGGCCTCCCTAAGGTTGATGCCTAAGGGCCTGCTCAGAATTAGCTTCCCTTTGAAGACTATTCAGAACCACAGAGTGGGCTGGGAGTGGCCTCAACGCTCTAGAAGGCTGCAAAATAAATCAAAGGATAAAAGGAAATACGCGGAGCCAAGAATTCCTCCCCAGCCGGCAGAAGCAATGCATTACCGCGCAACACAATCGGTGGCGAGCGGCACGTAGTTGGATAGGGGCATAGGGCAGGGTGGGGGCTGAGGAAGGGACAGGGAGAGGGCCAGGGGCGGGGTCAGGGGCGGTCAGGGGCGGGGTCAGGGGCAGTCAGGGGAGGGCGGGGGACACACGTACCTCCTTTCCGCCGTGGGGTCGCGGCCGCGCGCCTGCGGGTGCCGGCTGCCCCTGGTCCCCGGGCCCTGGCGGCTGGCGTCCTGGCCGGCCGGGGCGCGCGGCTCCTCGCGGTCGCGGCTGCGGTGCAGCGGCACCGACGTGCGCACGGCCGACACCACGTGGCCCGCGAAGGCGCGCGACGGCGCCCCGGGCCGCAGGGCCCCGCGCGCGCGGTACGAGCCGGGCAGGCAGGGCCGCGTCTGCTCCATCACGCCACCGCTGCAGCTGCGCGAGCAGGCCGACCAGGGGCCCCAGGCGCCCCACACGCCCTGGGCGCCGGCGCCGCCACCGCCGTCTTCTGGGGCACCCTGGGCCGCCGCCATCCGCTGCGGGACCTGCGGAGACAGAGGCTGGTTAGGGGACCCGAACACTCACCTGTTCCTGCTTCACCCCCAGAGGCTCTGGATAACCCGAAAGCCTTACCCGTTAGGCTCTAGTAAGCACAGGGCTGGTTTTCAAATCGGAAGAATGAAATGAATATAATCCAGCCTAGGGTATATTTGTCGTATATCAATGCACTCATAAAATATAACTTGGACTTTTTTTTTTTTAACAGAGAAAGGGACACACAAAGGTAAAAGTGCCTAAGGCTCATATAACTTGGCCCTTGCTTCCGGTGCCATGACCTTGGAGAGCAAGGTCTCTCTGAGAGAGGCATATCCCTCCAGAATCTCCTTTAACCTCCAATTTAGGTCCTTGGAATTCAGGCCAGAAGGACCGGACTTCCCTTCAACTGCTGGAGAGGCCGCTTGGCTTAGTTGCCATGCAGTCCAGGTACTGGGGACACCCCAGGTTAGAGGCCGCACCCTAGAGCCGGGTGCTTAGGGTCACATCCCTGCCACCACTTTTAGCAGTGTGACTAGAAGTTTCTGAACCTCTCTGGGTCTCACTGTGTTCTACAGAAGGGAGGTACCTACCTCACAAGGATGTAAGGAGATTTAAGTCAGGTCGTCCATGTGGGTAGCAGGGAGCCTGGCACTAAATTTGTTAGTAAGCTTAAAATGATAATTTTCCTGCTTCCATAGTAAATCAGAAGGAGTCAGAAATGTCAGAAAGTTTCAAAGTTCTAACCAGAAGGTAATTCTACACTCCTATTCATTTAACCCATCCTTTTACAGAGAACCATGCCAGGCGTGGCACTCAGGGTGGGGACACAGGGTTCCTTCATTATGCAGGCTCTGAGCCCCACTATCCGCCCATGCTGAGCTAGGCCCTGCAGACCAGGAGGAAAGCACCCCTGCTCCACACAAATGGCCTGGGCCCAGCAGAAGAGCACTCTGCAGCTAGTACAAGATTGGGGGACGCTTCTGGGGGAGACTGGCTTCCCTGGCGGGGTGGGGTGGGGAGGGGAGAGCGATTGGCTCCGTCGGGTTGAGCATCGGACTCTTGATTTTGGCTCAGGTCATGATGCCAGGGTCATGGGATCCAGCCCTGTGTCCCCCTGCCCCTCTTCCCAGCTTGCTCTCACTCTCTTTCTCCCCTCCCAAAAATAATTAATTTTTAAAAAATTAAGAAGGGGCACCTGGGTGGCTTAGTGGGTTAGTGTCCGACTTCGGCTCAGGTCATGATCTCACAGTTCATGGGTTCCAGGTTCCAGCCCCGTCCAGCTCTGTGCTGAGAGGTCAGAGCCTGGAGCCTGCTTCCGATTCTGTGTCTCCCTCTCTCCTTCTCTCTGTCCCTCCCAGCTCATGTTCAGACTCTCTCTCTCTCTCTCTCTCAAAAATAAATAAACATTAAAACACACACACACACACACACACACACACACACACACACACACACACTAAAAAGAGAAGAAGAAGGCCGCAGGGAAGGAATCACAGTAATAGCTGTAATAGTCAGGTGCCCACTCAGGACCAGGTAACACGTGTTCCGGCCTCACGGTGGCCCCTGTTACTACCATTCTCACCTCTCAGAGGTGTGGCTTCCCAACTAAGGCTCAGAGATGTGACCTGCCCAGGTCATGTTGCCACAGCACTGACCACACTGACTTTCTTTAGAACATGAATGTTTCAGTGAACCTCACGCTTTCATCTGAAGTGCAAAAAGCCGTGATTAACTCGTTTTTTTGTTTTTTCAGATCTTGGTTTTTGGCAGCATTCTTTGGCCCAAAGCTCAAAGACTTTTATGGTTGTGTTCTTCCTCTGTCCCCACAGTACCCCTGAGCGGTGAGAAGGTCCAGAGACCGTCCTTGCCTTTGTGCAGAGCAAATCCCAGAAGACCGAGCTCCTTCCCGCCACATGGAAATGACAGGTGGAGCTAGGGGGACCCGAGAGGGGGCCTGTGAGGACTCGAGGAGGAAACCCATTTGATGTGCCTGAGGCGAGTGCTCAGGAAGCCTTCGTCACTGCTGTGGCGGGCACTGAGGTCACTAACAGACAGAGAGGGCTTAGCCCTTGGTTAGAGTCTTTGTCCCCAGGTCATCAGTCACCCCAAAGCCTTGGGGCTTGTTTAATTGAGGCCATTTTCCTTCAACTACATTCCAGTGCAGAGTGGCCTATGGCTGACGTCTGCAGCTTAAGTTGGGTTCCTGAAGGTTCAGGGAGCGACGATGGGATGAGATAGAGTGGAAGGAACCCTGGGAGCAAATAAGCATCTAACCAGAGAGTGAAGCCCAGAGCCAGATGCCAGCCAGCCAGCCTTGGGGCGCCATGTTCAGAGAGCCAAGGCAAGAGGTTGAAGGGAACATGGGGTTGAGCCAGTGGGAGATGGGGTCAGAGCAAGGGCAAGACAGAGGTTCTGTGACAGGAGGGCTGCAGTTCCGCATGGCCGGTTCGTGAGCAGCACGGGGTGAGTGGGCATGTGAATAGTGAATACATTCAACTCATCGTACTAAACTGGGGACCAGGAGAGAAAGCTTTTTGCCTGTTTATAAATACAAAGCAAAACGAAAAAACACGAGCTTTCTCCTCCTCTCTTACATGTCTTGATTTTTTAAAGCAAACTGATCATGGATTCACTCAGGTGTTTGGGGGGAAAATGTGCTTAATTAGGCCACAGTCTTGATACATAAAGTAACCCCTGAAGTGTGTGTAGTGGGTGGAATGGAGGCATGTCCCTAGCCCAGCAGACCTTGAGAATATGGCCTTATTTGGAAAAAGGCTCCTTCTATAATACTGATTGAGATGAGAACATCCTGGATTTTCTAGGCGGGCCCTAAACCCAATGACAAGTGTTCTCATATGATACAGAAGAGAAAACGCAGAGAGGAGAAGGCCCTGTCGCCATCGAGGCAGACTGGAGAGAGAGAGCAGGAGTGCAGGGAGCCACCACACGCTGAAAGAAGCAGGAAGGGGTTTTCCCCCGTAACTGATAAGACTGAAAGGAGTGGGAACCCGGCAACACCTTGATATTGAGCTTCTGGCCTAAAGAATTGTGAGGAATAAATTTCTGTTGTTTTAAGCCATCGGGTTTATGGTGATTTGTGACAATAGCCCAAGGAAACGAATACAGTGTTAATTACTTTGAGGACAAGGAAGGAAAGTGGACAGGCATTTGCTGAGCACCTTTTCTGGATCTGGCATTGTGCAAAGCCTTCAGGTAGGGACAGGTTCTATGGCCTAGGCACCACTAGCGCCATGTTACACTTTACAGGGCCCCTCGGCCACCCCGACAGGCTGGTGTTATTTTGTGCCCTCTACAGGAAAGAACTGAGGCCTCTAGAGGCTGCATGGCTTGCCCAGTGTCAGGCTGGTAAAGAGCACAGACAGGACTGAAACGGAGTTTTGCTCACTCCTATTCCAGGGTCCTTCCCCCCACACCCCTGCAGCATGTTGCCTCCCTGCCTGCTTTTGGTGGAAAATAGAAGGGTAAAATGAGTAGAAATAAATCCACTTTGATAGTTCCAGAAGGATAATTGCAATAAACAAACAAAGGCAGACGTTGTGTGTCTGGCACATTGGGGGATTTCGGTGATCCGAGGCCTCCTGAGTTCTCATTAACACTGATACGGAAGGCATTGTCACTAACATCGGGATTACACATGCAGCTATACTAAAAAGCCACTTCCTAGAACTAATCCCACCCTTAATTTAGCTTCCCATTGCCAAATTGGGCAGGGTCCCTGGGGGAAGAAAACACGAAACCACATTCCATCCTATTCTATTCATAAGAATACTCTGATTTATAGTTGAATTATGGTGAGTGACTTGAAATTCCATCTCAGTCCCCATGGTGGGAATCCAACCGCATACTCCAAAATTATATTTTTATAGTACGCAGCCAGAAACAAAGAAAAAAGACACAGAAAAACAAAAGGAAGGAAGAAAGGGAGGGGGAAAAACAAAGAAAGAGAAAGAAAGGAAGAACAGAGAAAAAAATAAAGGGAAGGGGGCTTTGGATGTGGGCCCCCTGACAGCATCAAACTCCGCTCCTCCGCCCACTCCTCCCCAGCCCTCCCAGTGAGCCCCTTCCTCCTTGTTTTCCCATAGTCAAGGAGTTTTCTATGATGCAAGATGGGAACGCTCTCAAGTGTCCTGAGACACAATATCCCTAAAGTCATGACTAACTCACAGGACCTCTGTTAGTCAGGGACAAGCCTCAGAACCAAAGACCAAATCATGATGAGAGACCAGAACAAAGAAAGCATCGAAGCGTGAAGCCTCGTAACCGGCCAGCACATAGCTCCTTCCCCAGCACACGCCTGACGTGTTAAGACTGAAGCAGAAAACCCGAGGCGCTTCGAAAATACACCCTAAAGTACTGTCTTTTCCTCGCTTACAAAGATTACTAACCAATCAGTAGGAAAAACATGAACAACCCAATGGAAGTAGGGACAAAGGCCATGAGCGTGTGGCTTGCAGTCGTCATGGACTGAGTGCATCCCTCTCAGACTTCAAATGTTGAAGCCCTACCCGCAAGGTGATTCTATTTGGAAGCGAGGCCTTGGGAGGTAATTAGGTTTAGATGATGTCATGTGGGTGAGACTCCATGATAGGGCTCCTGTCCTTATGAGAAGAGTAGGAAAGACCAGGACTCTCTCTCTCCGTCTCTCTCCGCCACATGAGGACATAGTGAGCAGCCAGTATCTGCAAGCCTGAAAGAGAGCCTTCCTGGGCAACCAAATCTTGATCCTGGATTTCCTAGTCTCCAGAACTGTGAGACCTAAATCCCTGGTGTTCAGGCCTACTTGTCAGTGGTATTTTGTTAGAGCAATTCAGGCTGACCAACACAACAGGGAAATAAATACAATATGTGAAAGCTGTTTAACATCACGTATAATCAAACAACAGCAACAACAGAATAAAACAACAGAATTCCCATTTATACCAGTGAGACTGGCAAGGAGTAGAGTCTGACAAGACTGATATGATATGGTAAGAATCTTCACTGCATGCGACACTAAATCGGGGCAACTTTGGAGGGAACTTTGCAATACCTATCACAATTATATTTTATTTTATTTTTAATTATTTTTTTAATGTTTGTTTCTTTATTTTGAGAGAGAGAGAGAAAGCCAGGGAGGGGCAGAGGGCAGGGAAGAATCCCAAGCCCGCCCCGGGCCACCAGCGTAGAGACTAACATGGGCCTCGATCCCACAAACCATGAGATCCGTGACCTGAACCGAAATCAAAGGCTGGCCACTCAATGGACTGAGCCACCCAAGCGGCCTGGCAGTCAAAAGTTTTATAATGTGTAAGAAGCATATCTAACCCCCAAACCAAACTGGTTCTTGCTCCGTGCCACTGGAGGTTCCAAAGGACACGGGCAGGATGGGAGTCGGGGTAAGATAACAGAACTAAAAGAGAAGCTTTTCAAAGTACACAAGCCATGCTATGCCCCTTCCCCCAGAGATTACGATGTATCCTGCCTGAAGTGAGGCAGAAGTCATGGGAGAAATGTGTATTTTGGATAAAATCCCCCAAACCTTTTAATATCCCCTTCCTCCCTTAGAAGCGACTATTTGATATTATGGTGCCTCTCTAAATAGTCCAGACTGGGGCATGAGCCAGGGAGCAGAGAAAGGGGAGGGCATTCCGAGAAGTGAGAGAGTCAGAGAAGCTACTTTCCTACTGAACTCAACTTGAGCCATGAAAAAGAGGAGGTGGTAGCCGAGCCAGAGGGAGAGCTGAAATCTCCCCAAAGGCTTTGGGTTTGGAGCTGGATGGCGTAACTAACTACATTTTGGGATCAGTTGTACGGAAGTTAATATTAGGCAACGATTTTTGTGTAAATGTGTATCAACAGTAAGACGTGTGTGTAGGGCAGCCTGGCAGTCATTCCCCTTTCCCTGGGTCCTTTAGGAAATCACCCCTCCACACTGAATGAAGTGTGGTGGGAATGTGTTCAGGGGCCCTACCAGCTGGAGCCAAGGTAAGCAATGTGGGCGAATGGGACGCTCCCTCCCTGAAATCTGAATAGCCAGTAAAGGGGCCAAGAGACCACAAATGGCTTCAAGTCCTTCATCCTGATCCCCTGTTTATGCTCTGAAACCATTTCTTTTGCTCTCCGGCATACCTCAATGCCCACCTGCTTCCGTTGCTTGCAGTGAAGAACTCTAAATAATATCTAAAGGGTTACAAACATTATAATATAAAGCATGGTAACCAAGATAGTGTGACGTAAACTGGGTCTGCCTTTGGCACAGGAACTGGAGGGCAGAAAGCAGAGACTGGGATGCCCAGACTGGTCCAGACTTGGCAGAAGCCTCGGGTTTAAAGGAGTCCAGGTCTACAGGATTCGTGAAGATAAAGGCTGACCACAGTCTGCATAACCAGAGAACGGAGGCCTCCCTAAAACAATGGGTTGATGGCATAGGAGGTTCACAGGGACACGGTGTGAGCTCAGAGAAGAGCAGGGGAAGCAATGATCTGAGCAGTTGTGGTTGTCGTGTTTCATCATAATTTTCTTAAGGGAGATGAACACATCCCCCTTCGATGGCCAGACAAACTAGGGCTTCATAGACTCAATGAAACATCATAATCACGAACAACACAGAGCAATATGAAAACAGCTTTGTAATATAATATTAAGTGAAAAATGCCAAATACAAACTTGTAACTATACCGTGATTATAATGATGTAAAGATTCTGTAGGCATATAATAAACAAAGCCTGGAAGAGGACGTGGAAAAATGAAAACATACGACGTGTTACTGGAGCTAAACCCAGGGTAAGTTTTCTTGTAATTTAAAAAAGTTCAGTGATGGTTACAATATTGCCTGCTCAATAAATAAAAATAAATAGGTCAATGAAGAAGGGTTCCAAGCAGATTGTGGGGGCTGGGAGGCACAGAGGAGTAAACCAAGGTAGTCCTTGTCAGAATTTCTCATCGCCAACAGTAGATCTGTAACTAGGACCACAGCTCTAAATGTTTTCAATGTATTTGGTTTTGGTACTAATGTGAAATCATGTAAGATTTCACTGGTTTCTAATTTTCTTTCTACAAAATTAAACCCAGCATCTGTTCTTCATAGAAAACGAGTCACATGCAAAGTCTGAAATTCTAAAGTCTCATTCGAGAGGAGACTGGAAAAAGTAGGTTTGGTTTTAGCCACATAACCAAGTCAACACCCCAAAGCAAACATTACGAAAAATACACCTTGGAGTTGGAGCCCAGAGAGCAAAGCTTTGGAGAGCTGAGAGCAAACGAGAGCAGGAACATTCAGCTGGCACCTCAGTTGGGGACATTTTTTACCTGGGACCCTGTGCGGGAGCACGGGGAAGGAGGTGGACTATGATTAAAAAAAAAAAAAAAGCTCCAAACTCATACCAGATCTGAATGAAGGACCACCACCATGGTTTTCTCTGAGACATAAATTCAACCTTACCACTCAAACACCTATCTTGACTCTGACGCAGGACACTGTAATGTCCTCTAATCTTACCTCTGAGCATAACGTCAAGGCCGGCAGCTACAAGATCAAAGTAAGAACCTTATAGATAGAGGAGACTGGACCAAAACAGGCTCACCTTGACCATTGCATCGGAATTCCCCACTTGGGAATTTATATCTAAATGAGCTCTACAAATGCGTCTCAGGAACAGTTAAGGCTGCACTTACACAGAGCCATAGCAAAGGAGGAGTCAGCAGAGAGAGAGAGATGTGGAAAGAGAAGTACTAAGCCCACAATAAAGCATGAGCCGTAGAGAGGAAAACCAGTTGACGTGCGGTCACCCACAAGCTAAGCAGGTGTGAGTTAGGGTTGCTCTGCCCCTCCCAGCTCTGTCTGCCTGGCCCTAAGGCTCTCTCTCAACACCTTCTAGTTGGTGAATGCTTAAGTAAATGATCTCAGACACATCAAAACTCTTCCATATCCACCCATGTATGTGATGTTGAGTATACATTCTGGCCTGAATGCTGGGGGACATAGACATACACTTGCCCTCCTACTCCTGGCCTGTGTTATTTCTTTATGTGTGACCCACAAGGTACCTAGGGGACAACCAACCTCATATCTACTGACACTTGCAGATCCTTGGCTCCGACGCCAAACCTAGTGAATAAGAACTTCTAGGGTGGGGCCTAGGAAGGTGAATTTTAAACAAGCTTCCTCGGTGATTTGAACGCATCCTCTAGTTGGAGAATCGCTGGCCGATGAACACCTCTAGGTGAGACTCAAACAGGGAAGCACTCACCCTCGAGGCCCCGGACCTCCACCATTCACTGCTACTTCCTTAATCCCAAATGCTCTGGCCACATTATTTTATTACCCTCAGACTGCCTGCTCTCTGGCCTACCTCTTTCACTCCAGCCATTCAAGTTGAGGCCAGCTTGGAGTCTATCCTATGAGCCAGGAAAATATTCACAGGCAATAACCGCCTAATAGAGGACTCACGCATTACAGAGCAGACTCCATTTGAAATGTACTTTTAACAACAGAAGTATAGCAGCAAAGCAAGACAGAAAGATGAAAGAAAAGGAAGGGAAGACGCGTGGGAAACCCTGCACTGGCCCCTGTGTTCAAGTCCCAAGTCTGCTGCTACTCAGTTTGTGGTTTGGGGCAAGTCAGTCTGTGGCTCTGGTCCTCAGTTTCCCTATCAGTAAACTGAGCCGGCTGGGCTTGATGAGGGCCGGGGTCCCTTCCAGTGCTAACAGGCTCTGATTTTTCCTGGAAGAGCTCTTACATTCCTTGCCATGTACTGATTTCGTTTCAAGGACAACCACACAGGGAAGCAGTCTCACAGGTTGTGCCCAGGGTTCCCCACTGCCAGCCAACAGCAACCTGCAAGCACAGAAGATCTTCCCTAAATGCAGTGCGAGAGAGGCCTGGATGCCTTTCCACAATCTTCAAACGCAGGGCCCAGCCAAAACGATGGAATGAGGTAAATATTTGGATGTGATCTGCATCATCAGAAACAATCTCTCTTATGAAACTGACCTGACTCTTTCATTACCAGCCACGCAGAAATTGTCCTCAGTTATAACCAGAAAGTAACACAGAGTATGGGCTGGGTACCGGAGTCTGCCCCGTCTTGCTGCAGTTACCCGGGAAACAGAAGCAGAGGTCTGTGCACAGTGCCTGTGTGTGTTCTTTTGTTTGGTGGCTGGTCCGTTTGGCCTCATGCTCTCAACAGCGATTGCCTGTCTACAACCCAAGCCAACCAGGGCAGTCAAAATAATGAGTAATGCGCTCGATAAAGGGTGCTGGCTTCTGGGCCCGGAGGTTGACTTGGGGGTCAGCAGCTTTCCAGCAGAGCATTCTGCCTGGTGATCCGGTCGACAGCCAGAAGACAGGCGATTCAAAAGCATTTTCCTGGAATATATCAGCATCCGGCGCAGAGCGGAGCACGCAGTAGGTGTTCTATGAATATTTTGCTGATGAATGATGCTGCAAATGGACTGAGATGGGGTGCTACAGTTTTTCCTTTGCCCACTCAGGCCTCCCCATGCCATCAAGGCTATTTTCTTGAAATCTAGCCCTACTGTGTTACCCTGTTGCCTACCAACATCTCTTGAATTCTCACTCTCCCAAAGATGAGATGCAAACTTATTCCTTGCCATGGCACGCCCGGCCTTTCGTCACCTGTGCTCACCCTTCCTTTATGGCTTGAATGCTACCACTGCTCTCCCTCTGACCCCCAACGTCCACACCATGCATAAAGTAGGATGTGCCCTTTCTTCCCGCCCGCCTTCGCCCTGCTGGGCTGTGGCTCAAATGTTCTCTCCCTTCTCCCCTTATCCTCTGCCTGTGAATTCCTCCTCAACTCCAACCAGGTCCAAGTTTTGAAGACCGGTATCCAGGTCCAATGGTGTCTCTCTCATGCTCCAGGGCCATTACACACATCTCTCTGTAGTACTTACCACCTGGCCCTAGAACTATCTGTGTACACAACCATCTCCCCAACAACACTGGGAGCTCCCCAAGGCAGGGATTATGTCTTCTTTATCTTTGTGTTCCATCTGCACTCTCTAACAGTGCCTCGTATAGAGGCTGTCACCGGCAGGCTCTCAGGAAATATCTGATGGGCGGACTAATGAATGACAAATGTACCAACTGCTTGGTTTTCTGCCCATTTGCTTTGTTAAATGTCAAACACTTCCTCTGTCTAGCAGCATATGTCATGTCTGTTCAGCCACTTGGCTGGTCTCTGACGCCTAAATGTTCCATGTACCTTAATGGCAAGAGGCTGACAATCCACATGACGGTTCTCTCCTCCCTTCAAAGTCATGCACTCAGTATTTGATCTCCTGCCTATCTCCTGCTTTGTTGATACTTTCTCTCTTCTTGACCCAGGACCATACTGTCCTGGCTCTTCTGTCCGTATGGCTCTTCTGTTTGCTCCTCAGGCATTAAGGGTCCATCATTGGCCTTCCAATCCTATCCAACGCTTCTTACAGAGAAATACTGTAGCATCAGCAATAATCTTCACATTGATATCTCCCTTATTAAGAGACTCCCAAACTCCAGATTTACATTCTCAGTAACTGACTGGACATATCTATGAGGCAGATGCATGGGCTTTCCATACTCAGTATGTCATGTAACCAAGACCCAAATACCTACTCCATCTTTCGGTTCATCCAGATGTGGTACCGTCCGTTACTCCCTTCCTCTAACCAGGCATGCAATTCAAAAAGGTTTACCACAGAACCATCTCTGGATTCAGTCCCTTTTTCTATGTCCTCACAACCCATACTTGGGTCAAGGCCTCACTCTCATTTGCTCTTAGCTGGTCTCTGTCCATCCAACAGCCCCTCTCACACCATTTCCAGAATTACATTCTTTAAAAAAGCACATCATCCAAGTCCCGTGTTCACGGACCTCCCTGAGCTCCCTTCCACTTCCAGGACTCAATCCAGCCGCCGGCCCAGCTGACACGGTCCTTTCCTTTTTGGTCCCCACAACCCCCCTGCCAGCACTCCTGAACTTCTCACTCAGCCACACCAAGCCTTTACCCTGCTCTCTGGCTCCTGTCACTCATGTCACTGGCCTCGAAGGCCCTCCTTCACCCCAACCTACTTCACCTGAGAAATTCCTCCTCGTTCTTCAAGGCCTCCTGAAGGTTACACCCTCTCTGCAGACTGCCTGAACTCCCCAGGCAAGGACGGTGCCTCTGTCCTCTAAGTACCCACAGCATTTGGGGCACGCTTATAATTTCTGTTTTTAGGTGTCCTATACCTCAAGTTGTGAGACAAAACCAGGTATAAATGTTTTATGCTGATTTGCAAAGGAAGTGAGTAAAAATCTGAAAACAAACAAAAAAAATCAAATTAAGAATATTAATTTAAAAGGCCATCTGGGTGGCTCAGTCGGTTAAGCGTCTGACTCCGGCTCAGGTCATGATTTCACGGTTCGTGGGTTCGAGCCCCACGTCAGGCTCTGTGCTGACAACTCAGAGCCTGGAACCTGATTCAAAGTCTGTGTCTCCATCTCTCTCTCTGCCCTTCCCCTGCTCACACTGCCTGCTTCTCTCTCTCTCTCTTCCTTTCTCTCTCTCTCTCTTTCTCAAAAATAAACATTAAAAAAAGAATATTAATTTAATTTGATAGGTGGTTAATGCAAATTTGAGCACAATGGACCATAATTTGAGTTGTTTTTCCTTTTGAAAACTGAACTTGTTTTAAGCCACCAATCCATTATGTTGTTGCAAGCTGGACAATCTTAAATGCTGCTTTACAAAAATAGCTCACTACCATGTACTACCACACTTGCTGGCAATGAGCTAGTGTGAGCTGTCACAAGAGACAGAGCCCGTGCAAGACAGCGGAAGGTGGCCATGTTCTGACCTCTACGGGACAGGGCCTTTGAAGATTGAGACCCCAAATGGTACCTCAGTTTCCCCATTAAAAAAAAAAAACTTTGTTTAATGTTTTGAAAGGGAGAAAGACAGAGTGCTAGTAAAGAAGGAGCAGAGAGAGGGAGACATAGAATCTAAAGCAGGCTCCAGGCTCTGAGCTGTCAGCACAGAGCCTGACAACGGGCTCGAACCCATAAACCGTGAGATCATGACCTGAGCTCAAGTCAGACGTTTAGCCAACTAAGCCACCCAGACACCCCATCAATTTCCTCATTTTTCTATGGATTCAAAAATGTAAGAATCTCTTCTCACCAAAATGGAGTTATTCAGTTAATGAATTGTCATTTAGATTATCCAGAATAGATACATTAATATTTTTAGGTTATCATCAAAATCAATACCCTAAAACTAAAACTAATAATAATAAGAACAATCTAACATATCCAAGACTCCAGGAGCCCATGGGCCTCAGTTTGTAAAATGCTGTTTTAATTTTAGAGAAAAACCACTAATGAGGCTCAGAGCTACGATTTGACCCCAGTAACCATTGGGCTGAAAACTTCAGATTCTTCTCTCTCCCATGGGGAGAGAGAAGCTTAATTCTCAAGAATGCTATTTTAAGACCCAAATCCCAGGTACCAAAGGACTTTGTAAACCATAAAGTCATACACAATTGTTGGTTTAGGCTTTGGTTGTTATAAATTATTTTTTTATGTTTTTATTTACTTTTTAAGAGAGACAGGGAGAGCAGGGGAAGGACAGAGAGAGAGGGAGAGATAGAATCCAAAGACAGGCTCCAGGCTCTGAGCTGTCAGCACGGAGCCCAATGTGGGGCTGGAGCCCACGAACTGCAAGATCATGAGCTGAGCCAAAGTCAAACGCTCAACTGACTGAGCCCCCCAGGCGCCCCTGGTTGTTATGATTTATGTATGTACAAGAAAAATAATTCAGAAAAGAAGCTGGTCTCTTTTAAGAGACAGCTGTCTCACCCAATATAATGGCTCTTTAAGGAGACAGTAATTATATCTGTTCTTCCCCTATATTCAATACGGTACAACTCAAACCTGATACTATTTTATTAAGAAGGTGAAGATCTTATTTACATGCTCCATGGGAGCAGGTGATGGCAACAGGTGAGCAGGATACTTGGGCTTCTTGGGGCGCCTGGGTGGCTCAGTTGTTAAGCGTCCATCTCTCGATTTCGGCTCAGGTCACCATCTCATGGTTTGTGAGTTCAAGCCCCACAGCAGCCTGCTTGGGATTCTCTCTGCCCCTCTCCCACTCACAGGCGTGTGCATGCTCCCTCAATCTCTCTCACTCAAAATAAATAAATAATCATTAAGGGAAAAAAAAGGGGGGGGAAGAAAACAATAGGCTTCTCCACCAAAGAAAAAGATGTACCAGGTATGAATGTGACAAGAAAAGCCCTCTGCTTCTTCCGGAGTGCCACTGAGCAGGTGTCTCTGGATGGGGTGTGACAATCAGGGATGTGAACAAACCCTGACTGTATCCTTTCCAAACTCCACCTAAACTCCCCGGCTACACGTTAGTCATTTCTAACAACTTACAAACCCTACCTCCCCGTGTTTAAACAGTATTCCTTAGATTCCTGAAAGAGAGGCAATTACCGGCTCCAAAGGCCCTACCACGTGCCAGGCACTTTATTTATGGACTTCGTCGAATCTGCAAAGCTGGCTTAATCTTACTCCAAACGCCACCTCCCTAACGAGGCCTCCCTGGGCCTGCCCGTCTCGGGTGAGCTCACATGGGCACGCACATACGTTCACATCACTAGTGCATGGCCCTGTTGCATTTTCCTTGGAGCAGTTAGTATAGTCTGAATTGCTCTTATTTGCTTACTTGTTTATTGTCTGTTTCTCTCACCTGGAATAGAAATGCCTCCCTTTGTGGGACAGTCTTGCGGATCTTTTTCACATCTATTCCCAGTCCCTGTATCAGAGCCTGTGCAACGATTGTCGAATGAATGTACCTATGCCAGGGAGGAAATCCTCTCCAGCCATTTTAACCAAGAAGCTGATACAATCTGCTTACAGTTAAGCTGCTAGGCCCAAAGAAAGCAGATTTCAAACTCAGATCTACCTGCTCCAGAAGTCAAGTTGGCTGCTACTTGATTTATCTATCTAGGATTTTTAGCAGTGCATCAAGGGCACCAGACATCCCAGAAAAAACGTGTTATCTTCCCAAGCTATCAATTTCCTCAAGGAATTTTTTATAAGGGGGATATGTATATGTGAATTTTGTCCTGACGTTATACAATTTAAAGCATTGTTTTAAAAATAAAACAATCAGGTCACCTGGGTGGCTCAGTCAGTTAAGCGTCCGACTACGGCTCAGGTCATGATTTCACGATTCGTGAGTTCAAGCCCTGCATCAGGCTCTGTGCTGACAGCTCAGAAACTGCAGCCTGCTTCAGATTCTATGTCTCACTCTCTCTTTGCCCCTCCCCCATTCTCTTTCTCTTTCCCTCTCTCTCTCTTTCAAAAATAAACATTAAAAAATACATAATAAAATAATCACTTATATTTTGGAACAGAATGCCACGTTTCCATGAATGTTTACAGAAATATCAGACCTCAAGGAAATTCTGAGACGTCGGGAGGCCATTTTGGGCTACCCCAAAGGCTGCATGGGCACATGGGTGTGTGCATGTGTGCACATGTTCACACTCTTCTGCTGGCAGAATACTTGTGGGGGAGACATGTGGAAAGCCCGAACTATACTGGCTGCTCCCCAAAAGTGCTGGGGTTGAAACGATTTAGCAGAGAGGAAATTCGCCGAGGGAAAAACATCTTTACAACGATCTTCACCATGAGAAAGGTCCACAAACCTCTGCTAAAGGGGTTGGGGCAAGAGGGCAAAGCATGACTTCATTAAAAATAGACTCTGTTTCCAAGGACGGTTGTAAAGTCTCCTCCCCAGAGCAGTTCAAAATAGAACAGACTCGTCTTTCTGGGGTGGCACAGGTGTGGTCTTGCCTGAAAGAGAAAATCTCTGGAAACGATTTCCACCTTGAGAACTCTATGGTCTAGACCACCAGTTGGCAGCCGAATGGAGAGCTCCTCCCGCTGTTTCTGGAATGATTTTTAGAAAGGGCCTCCCTTTACAGTAGCTGGCTTGATCTGAAACTGCTGCCCCCGATACTCAAGGACAAGGCTTCCTGGTCTGGGGCCCTTTGAGCAGACAGGGAACAGAGCTCTCCAGCAGTGCCCGTCCCACCAAATGAGCGCCTCCTGCCTGTCAGGTGGACGGGAGCACCACCTGCCCAGGCTGACACTAGTCACGCGCTCAGCCGAGAAGGAGCCCCTCTCTGCAGCACTCACAGGCTTCCCCAAACGCTTCAAGTCTCCCTGGCTCTGAACCAAGAATCCTTCTCCGAGCCAACAGCTTGCAGCCCATTAAAACCCTGTGCAAATGCAAACACTCTCTCCATTAGACAAGGAAGAAACAAGAACCACGTCTTGGGACCAAGCTCGTAGTTGTTGAAACTGGACTAGGGGCGGGAGTCTCTGAAGAGGAAATATCACTGTATTAAAAACCACAACTATTTCCAATGCTCACAGTCAATTACATGGGAGACCAAAGGCGCTGCTGGAAACCCCGCGGGGGCAGCAGATTCTGCCACGTGCGGGGCAGTACTGGTTTGGGGAAACAAGAGGCACATGTGGACTCTGGGCCTCCTGAGGCTTGAGACCCAGTGTGTGACGGTAAGAACGCTACACTGGTACACGTGCGAGGCCGTAGGATCCACACCCTGAGCCTGTGATATCAGCATCGTCTTCATTTTACAGCCATAGGGAGTCACTAATCTACCTGGTTAGAATCCCAGATGCCAACTGGACCACATTTGTTGGTGAGCAGAGGTACCACTTTGAAAGCCTCCATCCGCCTGAATGTTTCTGCCACCCCATGGGGTCCCCCATATCCTTTACAGCCACGTGAGAGTGTTGGTCACTGCTCTAGGCTTGGAGAGGTCAGAGGCTCCACATGGGCCTCAAGGCCAAGCTGTGTCACACACTTGAGTGCCATCAGAACTCTGCATTGGGAGTCATTTGGCATTGATCCACATGAAGTGTTTTCTGGAATTTACTCACAACATAAATCTTTACACTGTGAATTGGGTATAAAGGAATGATTAAAAGGAAGCACAACCACTGTCACACAGATGGTGGCCATGTGAGAGTCCTGCAGGAAGCCAGCCTGGGGTATCGGAGAAACCACAGCCCCCATAACATGGCACCGCTCTGCTTGGGGCTCTGCCACCAACCTGGCGCCCCACTCTTCTGTCAGTGGTGGCTGTGAATGGAGGTGCACTGAGGCTCCCACCCCAACATCTTATTGCAGTCTTGTACTTTCTTGACTATGGATTATGATGACAATGGCCTGAAAATATTACCAAAATATATCTTGTAGCCATTAAAAACACTGTATTAACGACATTCATACAGAGAGAAATTACTTTGTTATTGCAAGCATAAAACTCTTGAAATCTAATCCTTTACTTCCTTTGGAACAATGGCTTTGATCACTGATGTTTAGCACAAGAACTTGCTGGGACATAACTGATATAACAAGACACACTGTATTTTGTCTCCATCCGCTACGGTCTTGGGGTGTCTCTCCCTCAGGAGCGCCACAGGCAGGGTCCAGGCATTTCAAGGTCTCTGGCTATCGCATCACCAGGACACAGCGCTGACATTATACATCAAGTGCCCTGAGTCACACTGCCAGGAAGAGGCAGAGCCAGGACACCAGCCCAGGATGCCTCCTGCTCTACCCGCCACCCCTCCCCCGAGTCAAGCTGACACAGAAGGTCAGGGAAGCTGCAGACCAGCCTGTCTGGGACAACAGGGACTCCGCGAGCATCAGAACACGATGTCAAAAGTGATAGGATTTTTGGCTGAAAGAACAGTCACAGAAATGAAAGCGAAGCAAGCTGGGCCCAGGGATGTGGTGAGAATTCTAGGACGTGCCCTCCATCACCCCCAGCAGGTATTGTCCCTGAAACTCCCAGTTGAAGAGAAACCTGGGGAAGGTTCCAGAGGCCTCTGTACCTCCTGTATGTGCTGCTGCTGTTGCTGCTTTCTAGAACAATAGTTCTCAATGGAGGCAATTCTGCCCATCAGGGGACATTAGACAATGCCTGGAGGCATTTTTGGGTGTCACAACTGAGGGGAGGGGGATGCTACTGGTACCTGGGGGTACATGCCAGGGGTGCTGCTAATAAGTTACAGTGTACAAGATGGTCACCCCTTCCCCACCCCACCCCCACTCAGTTATCCGTCTCAAATTGCTAGTGGTCCTAAGGGTGAGAAAACCTGCCTTAGAAGAACTCAGGGACACCTTGACACCTCCCAGCCTTTTTCTCTGCCGAGGCCCATTTCTGGCATGTGCAGCACTGAAGAATCCAGTCCCCAGAGCCATCCACACTGTAACTGAGAGGAGGAAGGGGATGAGGCACAAAGCAAGACGGAGCAAAGGTCCAAAAAGCAATAGTCCAAAGCAAACGGGAACACGGGGGTGCAGTTGTGGGGACCCCCAGTCACACCCGTGGCCCTGCCTCCAACGTGTCATGGCAGCGTGCAAGGAGCCTGGGTAGACCAGTGGTTCTTCCTGCATGGCTGGTAGACGTTGACAGGGGCTCATTTCAAACAAGGCCATGAATACAGTGCCACATCAGAGGACTTCCCGTGAATCACTTCTTGTGCCAGTTGACCAAACTCAACAGTCTTGAGGTTGAGCTGGGGAGATACCCAGACTGGAGCTGGTCAATCGGGATGGAAAAGAATGCTTCTCTGACTCATTAGGGGGTTGAGACAGGGCCCTTACCATGATTGGGTCATCCACACCAGGGGACAGGAAGGTGCCTCCACATGCCTGGCCAAAGGGTTAACTCTACCGAGAGCCTACACATCCCAGTTGGCCTTCTTGGGGGCTAGGGATGTCCAGCCAGATAGAAGAGGGGGACCATGCACAGTGGGCAAGCCCGTTGCCCTGGATGTAAGCACCCTTCTGATCCATACTGACCTCCTCGCCCAAAGCTACTCTGTGAAACCAAGACACTATGGATTACATTCCTTTAACCATCTGGGCAAAGAGAGACAACTGTCCAACCAGAAGGAAGGTGGTGGACAGGTGACCCCAGAAGCCCCTCCCAGCCTGATGCAAGAATCTCAGTGTCCTGGATAGAGACCCAGGGGAGACTGGTGCCCAGCGCATAGGGCAGAGCTGCCCACCAGAAGGAGCCAGGGAAGGAGGCAGCATCTGGGCAGCACAGTCTATGCCAGCTTCACAGGCCACATCTTGGTGGGGTTTCCTGTCCCTGCTTTGATGTCTGCCCCCCACCATTTCCTCCAGCTTCTAAGTCACACACGTATTTCTCTGGGAGCCCTACAACGTGGCATCAACTTCCCAGCCTCCCAAGAGTGCCTAACACACAGAGGGCCGGATTCCCTAACCACCTTTCCAGCGCCAGTCCCTAGTGAGGGGGCAGACAGACAGCAGGTATGCAGCAAGGCCTTCAGGCAGATACAGACAGAGCCCTGCAGCCCCCAGCCCCCCAGAGGATAAGGGGCCAGTCCCCACAGCCCATGGTACATCCAGCTCATCTGTGCTAACATTCGGAGCCTTCTAGGGACCCTGTCATCTGCCATGTTTTCCCCATGGTGTGGCAAGTGACAACACTACCAACCAACAGAAGGGGGCTCTGGTTTCTGTCTGAACTGGGAGAAGAAAAATGAAAGAGAGCTGTGTCAGAACATCTGGGCCAAAAAACACATTAAAGGACGGGAAGTTCTAGAAATAAGAGATTCTTGTTGGTACTGAAAAGCCACATGAGGGAGCAGACATCAGGCATGATTGACTAAACAGCCCAAACCACAGAGGAAAGGATGCCACTCCCAGGGAAGGCAGGCTTCAGTGAGTCTGGCTGGAAGACCCCCAGAAACTGCCCTTCATTCTCTTGCCATTATGGGTTCTAAGCATAACCAAGCAAGCACCATTAAGCTCCAAGTACCGTGTGAGTGTTGCACATGCATCAGTTCTGATTCCCAGAACAATCCCCAGCAACAATACCTTCCTGGGGACAGGGGTTACTATGCCCATTCTACATACAAGGACACAGAAGCTCAGAGAACAACAATCTTGGGCTAAATAGAAAAGACACATTTCAACTCAAGTCTACGTCAAGAAGGTCTCCTAAGCCTTTCAAGAGCAGGGACGTGCCTTTCTCTATCCCCTGCACCAAATGTAAGGCCAGGCATCTAAAAGCTCCCTAGTGAATATGTAGTGGGTTGAACTGAGCCTCCCCAAGTTCACGCAGGGGCATTAATCTTGACTTCTCTGACACACACAGCAGTCTTGACAACTCACTGAGAACCAGCTCTCCTGGTGGTTTCTGCCGTGTGCACCATGATACCATGTTTACTCTGACAGCTACTTCTACTGCCATCCCGTGTTCTACCTCCTCCAGGATCTCCCCAACAGAAGATGCTTTCTTTTTCCTGTTAGTGCTCATCCATCCTCACGGCTTGTCTAGAATGTGAGTCTGAGGACATGACTGACAATGGCTACCTGGCATGTCTGTCCCTATCTAATGGCCACATTTCCAAAACTCATCTCAGTACCCTTCTACCTCAGCCCCTCATGATCACCTCCTTCTGGTGGCCGGTGGCTGTACTGTCTTTCGGCCAACATCCCAAACGACAAAATGGAGTCATCGCTTTTCCCTCTCTGTGTCCTTTGCCCTTCAAACCTGGTCAGTTCTCAAGCTTTATTGATTCTTCCGATCATGTCTCCCATCTGACGCTTCCTTTCAATTTGATGATAACTCTTTGAATTTGATTCCCAAACTCATAATAGAAACCCCTCATGGAAACTAATTTGACAATAAACTATTTTAAAAAATAAATAAATAAATAAATAAATAAATGTTAAAAAAGAAAAAAAAGAAAGAAACCCCTCTACTTCAGCTTGGGCCTTGAAAGAAGGCTGTGCTGAGTTCAAATGTCCGTTCTGCCATTCTATAAGCCCTATGACTCTGGGTGAGCTATTCAACACAGATATGCCTGAATTGGCTAGGAGACTCACTTGGTAGGTTATCAAGTAAGGCAGAAATCATATATGTACTGTATCTAGTACCTAAGGGCTGCTCAATAATTGGAAAAGTCATCATCCTCACCACCACCACCACCGGCTTCCTTGCCACCAGTCTCTCCCCTCCCCCATCCACCCTACACAGGCCGCAGTTAACAAGGTCAATGTCCTCCCTACCTGCCTCCATCCATTGAACTCTTCCCAATTCTGCCCTGCAAACCACTCTGGGCCTCAGCAGGGAGGCTGTCCCTCACTGAATTCAATAACACTCAGGTATCTTTTTATATTCTGGAGTAGAAAATTATGTCTTCATACACATACCTCTAGATTTAACATTTCTTAGTGCCTCAGGTGCACTGAGAGTACCGTTAGGTACATTCACAAACCACCTTCTACAGTGGATGAAGGCAACACTTTGCATTTAAAAGCAGTCAGTAAATATTTACTAATTGAAAAGGGTGCCTGGGTAGCTGTTGACTGAGTGTCTGACTTGGGCTCAGGTCATGATCTCTCGGTCCACGAGTTCGAGCCCCGCGTTGGGCTCTGTGCTGACAGCTCAGAGCCTGAAGCCTGCTTCAGATTCTATGTCTCCCTCTCTCTCTGCCCCTCCCCCACTTGCTCTCTCTCTCTCTCTCTTTCTCTCTCAAAATATCATAAAAATTAAAAAATTATTTACTAATTGAAGAAAATAGCACCTGTGTGCACATGGAAAGTACATCCACTCTAGGGGAAGACAGCCCCAGCCCCAGCCCCAGCCCCGTCCTGGGCTCCTGCACGCCAGGCTGTGTTTCGTTCCTGTCCGTGTCCCTTTGGCAGGCTACACATCTCCCCAGAGCAGCTCCTCCCACTAGGGTTCCAGGTGTCACAGCCAGCAAGGTGAGAACTATCCGTGGTTTCCATGCCTCTGCAGGGAGCCGCTGCAATGGGTCTTACAGCCCAACAGTCTAAGTGTGATGCCACAGAAGACCAGGGACTGCTGGTGTCCAGAAGGCAGAGACGCGCGTGTCTTCTGAGGCACTTGAGTGATACGAAAACGTAGGTACGACTTTGCGCTGATAGGTTTGTGGGGGCCTCTCCAATCAGGGCCTATATTCAGAGTCAGGCCTTGACCTCAGTGAGAAAGTGACAAACAGAAACCAGGCCCAGCACGGCAATCGGCCACCCAGGACGCGTCAAGGGAACCTGTCCCCTTACACTCCCACAGGTCCCCAGAGCCAAGAGCGTGGAAACAGCAGACTATTTTCAGACCCTTCCCCATGGCTCTCAGTGCCCAGGCCATGGGCGGGCTGTGCCCCTCAGCTGCCGCTGCCAGTAGCTGGCTGGGGCCGAGCCAAAGGAGGCAGCTTCCAGCCAGTGGCATGAGAAGGAACCCGAGCTTGTGAGAAAGGGATGTGGGTATCACTTTTCATCATCTATGAAAGGGAAGAAACAGAACATTGACTGTGTATGTCCTCCAACTGTCCTTCACAGTCTCACAAGCCCAGCAGTTCTTCCACAGACACCTGGAGACTCGGTGACACTGGCCTAGAACCACGGTCCAGGCCACGAAGGACCTAGAAACCCTAGCCGTTAAGGATCGTTAGAACTGTACCTACTTGTTTACTTCACGACGTCAGCTCTCCATGTTGTGTGTTAATATGGTTAATCTCGTTCTGGTTCAGTGCTTGTTACCATTATTTGCATAGATCTGTCCGAGGCATGTCCTGAGCTGCCCACCCAGTCCCCAGCTTGTGCCCGTCAGCGAGAGGCCGTCTGACGCAGGGGTGGCCCTCATTGACTGTGGATGCACAGCTCACCCTCAGGACACACGGGGCAGGGAGCCCAGCAGAGGGGTCCGGGGTCCGCTAATACTCAGACTCCCCATGGAGGCCCAGGCCCTGCTCTAAAGCAGCAATGGCAGCCTGTCCCCCAGGAGTCCCGCCCATTCCGATACAAGCCATTTGTATTCCTGCGGTTTGCAGCCAGGTTTGGCTGGGGAGGCCCCACTGCTCATTTCTCTCCTAAAGCTCCCTGGTGTATGGCCAAGTCTCCATTTTATTCAAACTTTAAAAACAGGAATGTATGAAGAAAAATGATTCCCACGAAGGAAGGAAAACTAATCTAACAAGCCATCATGGTGGTGCTGAGCACTGGTGGAGGGGTCAGGGCACCTTAGCAGAGCAGCTCCCGGAGGGTGGGCGGCATCTCACAGCCTTGATCCCGGGGCCCGCCACCGGCCGCTGTAAGGGATGAGAGATGTCAAAGTGACCCAACACGGATGTGAAGCAGGGCAGCCATGGGAAAGGGTGCTGGGAGCCGTCGGAGACTGAGCCATGTCTGAGACATCGCTCACACCCTCGAGGGTTTAGAACCCATCAGGAGAACAGCACTGACATACCCCAAAAGGGGTCCACAACAGTTTCGCATTAAATAAAACACCACAATACACAAAAAAGGCTTCTGAAATTCAGAGGGTCTGGAGAGGTCAAGGAGGCTAAGCTCGGGGAGTGGCCCCGCCCTGCGGACTGGATGTCACCGAGGAGCTGAGCAAAACCATAGAGAAGAGAGTGAGTGAGTGACCTGAGGACCTAGGAGTAAAAAGAAAGTACAAAGGTGGGCAAGGGCAGATCTAGAAATGCCTCATGTGCCAACCTAGGGAGCTTCTAGGCACACTGGGCAGCTGCTGAGGGCCGGGGGCAAAGGGAGAGGCAGCAGGGTATAGAGGTTAAGAGTGAGGGATCAGGAGCTCAGAGTGAGTTTGAATTTCGGTTCCACACTCATCAGTGGTTAGGAACTTTGGCCTGGTTCCTAAGCATCTCTGAATCTGTCTCTTCACAGGTAAAAGAGGGATAGTAAGTGTTTACTGATTCATAAGATTGCAGTCAGGTTGAACTGGATACTAGATGTAGTGTGCTCAGCACTGGGTCTGGCACACAGCAAACGCTCTGTGGATGTCTGCAGCCAGAGAGAGGAGTAAGAGCAGATGGAGCAGGCCTCTGGGGGCAGCTGGCTGGAAGGCTGCCACAATAGGCCAGCACAAGGCAGCAGAGGCAAAGGCAAGAAGGGCCACGGTGAGAGGCATCAGGAAGGCAACTGAGTGGAAAACAGAGCTCAACACAGCTGAGATCCGACGCCTGGGAAATCAGAAGAGAGGGTCCTGCCTGGGAGAAAAATAGGGGAGACAGGGCTGACTTGGTGGACACATTTCTGTTTATGGATGCGGTTGGGAGAATGGAACTCAGCATGTGTCAAGCCAGTGCCTTGAATATGGGGAAGGAATCCCAAGGTGGGCAGGGAAGTGCTAAGGGACCAAGATGGCGGCCCTGTGGACATGCGCCCCTTTAAGGGGCAAGAGAAGCCCACGAAGTTAGTAAAGGAAACAGAGAAGAACAAGGAGGAGGCAGAAAAGTTAGGATGCCGGGAGTGGAGAGGGTGGCCAACAGAATCGGGTGATTCAGGGAGCACAAACAGAATGAGCTCGGGAAGGCACTGGTGACTTCAGAAGAGGAGAATATGAGGGCAGCACTGAGGCAGAGAGTGTCCTGGTGAAGGTGACAATAGGACCCTAGCACGAGTGGGGAGAGAAAACTAGAGAGCTAAGCACTGGGGACTGTTTACATGGAAGCGCTTCCTCTCTGGGGGACCCTACGCACCCCCAAATTCACAAAAGATAAGGTAAGAGAGAGAAGAAGCGTTGGCTCCCAGGTTAGAGCTCAGGTCCTGTGGCGCTCCTCCAGAAACCCACGCTCCTGATTACTCGGGGACAGTGGCCACCACCCATCTCAGCCTCTCATCGGGGAGCCTCCAAGACAACAGTGAGGCCAGCGGGCCTTTGGCCGCCTTCCTTTCCATTTTGTTTAGCAGAAAATAAAGAGGTGTGTGGGAAGGGGTAGGGAGAGATGGGGCGCTCTGGCAAGGGGACTTGGCAGGCAGGCGTGGGGAGTTCACGTGACTTCTGGTCAGCGCTGATGCCTCCTGACCGCAGGTGACACCTGAGAATCACCTGCGGTGCTCCCTAGACCCACCTCCAGACACACTGATCCAGCTGGTCTGCGAGGGGCCCCAGCATCAATAGTTCCCTTTATTTTTTTTTTTTTAACTCCCTAGGTAATTCTAGCGTGCAACCAAGGTTAGCCACTCCCCGAGAAGTTCCTTCTAATTAACACAGGGGACACAAGTTCCAGAAACAGACAGACTTTTGAAAGCACTGATTTGGGGAATGCCAGTTAGGCTTGTCTAGCTCAGCAAACAAAAATAAGTTCAGCTCATGAAGCAACTCCGTCTGGTTGGGACTGGTGGGTCACAGAGACAGGAGGGATACTGAGCCCAGGTCCAGACTCTGATGAAAAGACTCTGATGACAATTTGGCATTGATCAGAGACCATGAGCCCCCCAGTCCAGTAGTCCCTGGCCTGGAGGAACATAGGCGACCCTTAGAAAGACCAGCAGGGCCAGCACCGTCTGAAATGCAAATTTTTAGAACCCTCCACCCCCCACCCCTGCCGACTTCCTGAATCGGAAACTCTGAGGTGGGGCCCAGCGTCTGTGTTATAACAAGCCCTCCAGGAGATGTGGAAACACCTATTGTCTGAGAACCAGTACTCTAGGGAGCTTTAAAGACAGACACACTCATACACACTCACACACACACATACACACAAACCCACACAATCACATGGAGAGAGATCCCTAAGTTCACCAGCGATCCAAAATAGAATCTCTGGGGGGTAGAGTCCAGGAACCTGGATTTTTTAAGCTCCTTGAATGGCACTGAATCACATTTGGCCTTGGGCACCACGAACTGGACATTGCTTTCTATCTGATGTCGAATTTCCTCAACAGCATCCCCAGAAATAATCAGACTATTCACGACACCCGTTTCGCGATAATCATCCGAGGAGTAAGCTCAACAAAACACGCGGCTGGTCCCCTTGAGCAGCTAGCTCTCTTAACCCCTCCAAAGCTTCTTTCCTTCATCTGTAGAATGGGCATGCTCTGATCTCCCAGGATTGGGCGGTTGTTGTGACGGAGAAATGAGAACAGCAAGCGTAGACCCTGGCCATGTTGGGGTTTTCGTTGAAAGAAAGAAAAAAGGAATGAAGAAAGGAAAGAGAAGCAAACACAGGGCAGAATGGATAGCTTTGCAGCACACATATGGCCCTCGCTGGGACCAGAGTCTAGCAAAATTACTAGCACAATGATTACCCACACGGAACACAGATAAACACCCCACGGTGAGTCATTCTCTGACGTCCCCTGAAGGATCATACCTGTCCTAACGGCACAGCTC